>JAJGOT010000091.1:510000-612500 GCA_022457155.1 Cladopsammia gracilis | reverse complement strand
TAAACCAGTCTGTGATGTTCTTAACTTTGATTTGTCATTTAGAAAATATGGTGCCAATAATATTCCCTTCTCTGTTAAAAGATAAGAATCACTGGTTTATTTTTTGTCTCTGGAACTTAAGCCAAGACTCTAAATGCAAACACCCTACTCATGAAAAAATGGTATTGCGCTGTGATGACCATTGGTACCTTCGGTATATATTCATCACAGGCTGAAAAAATGCTGCATGCGCTTATAGAACACTATGCTATCCTGAGAAGGAGTTTGGGAGAATTGAAAAGTTTGTAAGCCACAGGCAAGGGTTTACATAAAAAAGTATTCTTGAATAATTTTCAAAATCCATGTTTGTATCAGGATATGTAAGCACAAAATGCCATTTTCTACTTCTATTAAGTAGAGCCTATATTACAGGGTGTCATACATGTAACATAAGCTGATAAAAAGTACTTAGAGTGGTTTACAATCAAGTGTCGTAAAACCAAAACCAAAGTCCTCTGAGAGTATGAGAGCAAGTCATGATTGGTTTTGGTTTTACTTCTGATTGGTTGAGAAAGTGGCACGAGATTTTTTAGCCAATCACAAAGCATAGCAATACAAAACCAAAGCAATTGCAAAATTAGTTTTGGCACTCAATTGGAAACCGCTCTAAGTAGCCAATCACGGTGTGTGTTACGATCAAAAGTTTATAAATGTGCACATAAAAAAAAGAGAGAGAAGCAATGTTGTTCCTTAGCAGACAGGGAATGAGCATTCAGTCTCCCTAGCCCTTCCCATTTATTGGGTATTTGTTGGCATTGTGTAAACTATTGTTTGTTAACTGTTGTGGTGTGGTGTGTTGTCAGTGTTCTTTTGAATCTTTTGTAAATTACATTATTTGTTGGTCGCACCTTCCCAAACGTACACCAAGAAACTGCTCATATATCTGCCACTTGTAAGAACATGAAATTTTTTTAGTTTTGAAAAGTTGTTTTTGAAGCATGTTGTGAATGCTGTCTGGAATGGTTTATGACAAACAAGAGAATGGTGGAAACACTGATGGTCACTCCTGCAGACATTCTGTAGGATTGTCATGCTGTCTTTTTTCCCTGCCATGAATATCTGATGAAAAGGTCAGCACATGTGGGGCGACTATTTGCAGTGAGTTGTTGCTGCAACTGATCGCCTTTGTGTGAAAAATTATATTCTAGTCACAATGTCCAAAAGTTGGTCCCAACAACTAGTTGCAGGAATTCAAACTGGTTTAAATTGAGGGACTGGTCGCAGCAATTTGTTGCAGCAATCGCCTCGTGTACTGCTTGCACAACTAGTCACTGTGACCAAATTCATGGAAACAGAAGGCCAAATCACCGTAAGAGATCAGTGACTTCTGTTCTTTGAGACTGAGCAATCACACATCTTTGACCATTGTCTTCAAAATCAAATTCAGATATGACTCAGTTTTTCTCTAATGCAGCTTATGTCATTCTCTGAATTGTGGAGTTGAACTGAGAAAACAAATCTGTTATTTAAAGTGCAAGTTTTCAAACAAGCAGTGCAGGAGTCCATTTGTACAAAGCCTAGAATGTATTATTCAACACTATTTGCCAGTCTTTTAAGCAGATGTTTGGGAAAGTGATGTGCGAGGAGCCCAAAGAAGGTAGGGGCTTAAAAACACTGACTGGATATCTTGTATCTCAGATATTGGTGAACTTAATCTCCCAAAGACATGCCAGACAGATTTCCCTGATCCTGATGATCTTCTTAATTTCAAACTCCTTATTTCACCAGATGAGGTAAGAAAAATGGCTTTCATTATTCCAGTGGTCTCACATTACATGTATATGCGATAAACAACTTTTCAACCTGCATCCTTTGATGTCTTAACTTATTTGTCAAATTCTTATGACAATAAAACATACAATTTTCTGATGAATTTTTTATTTATGATTTTTTTTTCATAGGGATTTTACAGAAATGGGAGATTTGTGTTTAGTTTTAAGGTAAGTAAGTAAGAAGAAAGTGAGTGATCACTTAATACAGACAGTTAAATTACTTTGTTGCTGCAAAAAAAACATGAACCCTTTGATTTGATTTTGTGTACATGTAGCTCCACTCAGATAAGTAAGCATTACAGTTTGTCATAAAACGATCTTTGGTGTTTTTTTTTTTAAGCAAAATGATATGTTGTCTTCTTGTATATTTTTATTTCTAGATTATACTTTTTTCTTTGTAAGCCAAGTGCAAAATTGAGTGATACTTTTAAAAGGACACACTGTCCTGCCAAAGTAGCAAAATTTCACTTAGCTCATTTCCACGTTATATATCACCAAATGTCACCAAATCTACAACTTAGTTGGATAAAAAGATTCTATAAAGCAAAACAAAAGCAGTAGGGGGGGGGGGGGGGGGGGGTAGAAATATTGAAATAGGCAAAATTGGCAAAACAACCAAATATCTTGAAACTGAGGTGTTAGAGGAATGGTGCCTGAATGGTTATGGCGTTACCTGTGCTCAATACCCAATAATCCAGCACTGGTCCCTTTGGACCTTGTCCCTGTGTTACATGTATGTTCTCCAACAGTGTTTATGGTTAATCTTACATGCCTTTTAAAGTCGATTGAACAGCGACTTCTGTCCATTTCACACACTACATGTACACTGTGTGATCACCATTTAGTCCACAATAAATTAATTTTTTTTATTGGTGAGGTTTAATTTGCAGCAAATGAATTTCAACTTTTGAAACATAAATATAGCCTTTGATATTCTTAGATAATGCCTTTCTTCCTAGTTACAGAGATTCACTTCAGGAAAGGCAATTATGTTAGAATGTGAGGTAATATTATTCTATATGTGAATCAATGTGATTACATTTTTTTGTATTTACTCAAGGTTGGTCCCGGTTATCCCCATGATGCCCCAAAGGTCAAATGTGAAACAAAGGTACTTAACAAATACATTTAAATTTCTTTTGCAGGGCTTGAAATTGCAACTGATATGGTCACCATTGGGACTAACATTTCCTCCATGGTGACTAAAAATTTGGTTCAGTCGCCAATTAGATTATAAATTAAAAGAATTAAGTTAAAAAACAATATTTCTCTTGTCAAGAAAAATGGGCCAAATCACATAAACAGAGCCTGTTTACCTCCAATTATACCAATTTCTATGAGCTGCCATTATGTTCTGCCTTCTTCCTTTCCATTGCGCTTTTACATACACTTATGAGAATGATATCGGACGTCAGATCATTATACTCTAATTAATCAATTATAGTGACAACAAGTATATTTCATGCATATGGTGTGATTTTGTCAGGGGGAGGAGGGGGGAATCATTAGCAGGGACAGAAATTATCCCCAACTTACATGTTCACACAGTCACAGTAAATTGTACTAGGAATTCTCTCAGAGATATTTTTTAACCTGATGTAAATTAACACATTGCTCTCTTAATATTTAGGTTTATCATCCAAATATTGACTTAGAAGGAAATGTATGCTTGAACATTTTGAGGTATGTCTGGGTCACTTTAATTTGTTTTTCAACGCATGTTTTTTTTTTTGCATGATTGTGGAGAGTCTTGCCAAAATAATTATTTAAAAAAAGAAGAAATGTTTATGAAAATGTTAAACACAAGTTGAATTTAAATTTTTCTTTATACTTTGGTTTCCTTATGTTTGTCATTTTCTTTTTTTTTGGTCATCATTAATTTTTTCCTACTGCAGATTAATTGAAGGACAGAGAGCAAAACCAACCTATGTGGAATTTAAGACCTTTTTTATTTTTTCTCGCTCAGATTTGCCTCATTTTATCGTACAGCGAATAAGGAATTTTACTAATTTCATGTGAAAAAAGCAGAGTTCTGGCCCTCCAGTGCTTTGACTGAATTCAGAGTGCAATTTCGACGCCATTTCAAAGCAGATTGGCTGTGAGAATATGCAACTGCAATACTCCTGACCAGTGCCAACAACCTGAACGAAAATACCATTATTTACACATGCCTGGCTCGCTTATCTATCGTAAGCTCACTACGGTTACACATCGGCTGTAGTGTGTGCACAAGCCAACGTGATAAGGCCCGTCCGGTGATTGAAAGACATCATTAAGTCTGGAAATCCATCATTAAGTCTCTAGCACCTCTCAAAGAAACAAGTCATGTTTCTTGCCGTACCTTGTGTTTAAAGCGCTGTTTAGCGCTCAATGTGAAAATTGGACCTTGGTGGACAAGAGGAGCCGGCGGGAAAGTCTGGAATCACTTCAGATCAGAAAAGGGGCAGCGTTGTGAGTTGTGGGTCATTTCCCATCCCGTGCCATGGTCAAAATGCCCGATAACCGAAGTGCTTTCAGACTTATACTATTTTGTTCTAACTTTCGAGCGGGAAGTTCCATTTCGGTTTTGCCGTAGGATTTCCCGACATGCTTTGCGACAGTGGCAGCTGGGTTTGCTGTGCGTCGTCGGGCACTTGAAATCCAGCTTTGGGCAGCTCTAAGATAAAACTTAGTCTTGTTTGCACAGTGTCCTCGATGGTCTCATGGGTTGGGTCCGGAATTTGCACTCGGTTGGCCCTGGGTTCGATTCACTGTCAGCATCCTTTTTTTTTGTTCCGAAACTGCACATTATGAAAGAGATTTACTTTTGTTTGTTTTTTTTTGCGTTCGTCAAAAATCCTTACGTTTAATTTTAAAAAAATATCGACCCGTGTCAGTGTGCAAAAATGAAAGGTTAATTCTAAGCCTTTTGCTCAAAAATTAAACTAAAATACAGATGAACTAACTTTCTTACGTAATAACCAGTCCCTGCACTAAAATAGAACTTACTTTGAGCAATTTGGATTTCAAGGCCAAATTGTCACTTAAGGCGTTGTTACACTAGGCAATGTTTCATGCAACTTGTCTCGCAATTTTCTTGCGACACAAGTTGCATGAAAAATTGCCCAGTGTAACATACCCCGCAACAAACATTTCTCGCGATTTTTTTGTTGCCGCAATCGTTGCAAGAAGTAGATGTCGGTTCTACTTTTCGCAACGATTCTCGCCACGCCGCAACGAATTTTTCAAGCGTTGCATAGTGTAACATGTTTCCTGCAACTTGTGTCGCAACGTTTTGTGACTTTAGCCAATGAAATTGCTCCTTTCACCGTCGGGCGAGACAAATTGCAAGAAACATTGCCCAGTGTAACACCCTCCAGGCAACTTGTCTCGCAGCATCGCAACGCACGGTTTTTAGTTGTTGCGAGACTAGTTGCACGAAATCTTGCGTAGTGTAACAGCGCCTTTACAATAGTTTGGCATTTAACAAATTTACACCGGTTTTCCGTGGTGTGGACTCTTATTTACCACGATTTACGTCATCACATGTGATGACGTAAATCGTGGTAAATAAGAGTCCACACCACGGAAAACCGGTGTAAATTTGTTTTTTACAACAATATTTAGAAAAAAACACAAGGAAAATCGAAGTCTTGTTACAAAACGTGACAGCAAAGAAAGAGCAACCGTTGTCTATAACTTTCTCGCAATCTGATTGGTGTTTTTCAAGCGCACGTGATGTTAGCGTCAGCACCGTTGTCTGGACTCTCATTTTCCACTCACGTCGACCAATCAGATTGCGAGTTTAGCGGCAATTGTGGTAAAAAAAGTCTTCATTTGATTTCTCTTTTTTACCATGTCTTACATCTCCTATGATTTTGAATCAATACATCAGTTTTGAATCACAAAATGGCAAGACCTATAGCCCATAGCCCTTAACTGACTGGTCAGTTACTAATGGATGCCTGCTTTATTTCTCAGTTATAAACCAAGGAGTAGTAAAAAAAACAAGTCTGACACAGGTTTCAATCTGTTAAAGTACAGTATATGTTATTATTGTCATCAAAGCTAGAAATTTATTTTCAGGGAGGACTGGAAACCTGTTCTTACAATCAACTCAATAATATATGGACTGCAATACCTGTTTTTGGTAAGTGGTTAAATTAGTTTTAAACATCATTGAGAACAAAATTAAGTATGCCATATTTCCTTGTATAAAAGCCAGGGGAGATTATTACTTTTTTTTTCACTCGAAAGGGGGGCGATTATTCGAGGGGAGGTGGTTAATCAACGAAGAGCTACTATTTCAAATATTGCTCGCTGGAAGTGCTCGCATGCTAATATGCTAATTAGAGAGCTGCAAGAAATAAAAGAAACAGTCAAATACACGAACATCACTATAGAAAAATTATTCTTGGTTTTCACATGACGTCATAAAAATTAAAGAAGTAATAGATAAACAACGAGTGCGAGGGTTTGATCGGGCCATCCAAACACCGAGAAGCAATGAAAGCACGAGGCCGCTTCGGCCGAGTGCTTTTATTGTTTCAAGGTGTTTGGATGCCCCGAACAAACCCGAAGCACGAGTTTTTGATCTGGCTTCTCAAATGAAACAATACAGAATTATTCAGTGTTAGTTTTTTTGGCTTTGTCCTTTTCAAATGCCGTAACATGCATAATTTTATTGAGCTTGTTGTGTTTCGCCATTTGGTATGAGACCATGTGCGAAGCAGAAGCGTCTCGGTTTTGGGAGGCTAAAACAGTTGCCGAAGAAGAAAATCTAGTCGATAAAGCTATTTCTCCATCAACTGAATATAAAAAACAAATAGGCAACATCTATTTTCTACGAATGGCAAACTTCTCGGACGGTTCAAGTTCCCGTTCTCTGAGATTTGAGAGGAATGTTTAAGGACTATGATTTACACAACATTATATCACTTTCTGCTCGTATTGAAGAAATGGACGCATTAAGTTCGAATTATTGGCTTAGCAAATTTGTCATGGACGCGAGAGAGATATCCACCGAAGACTGTTTGTGGCATAATATGCGGCATCCGACGCTTTCTATAAAAGAAGAAAGGTGCTGAAGCATTAAGTCCTCTTGATAATGGCGACCGAAGGTGAGAAAAATGGTCCATTTTGTTTTTAAATTAAAATGTCGATGTCATGTTGAAGTTCCAGTTATAATACTCGATTATTGTTTTGAAAGTTTACTCTGTTTCACCGAGCATTGGACGCGGAATCAAAAGATGGCACACGAGAGGGCTTACATTTGAAGACCAAGAAAAAAATGTAAAGTGGAATAACATGTATTGTTGCAAATCTCATTAACCCTTTAACTCCCAAATTTCTTTGGGTTCCCAAAGCAGTTTTGTGGGGCTAGGCAATCTGTAGAATTTCGTGACTGCATACAAATAGCTCACATAAAAATATACGCTGTTTCAAATCAACGTGGGCTCGAATTTTCATTGTGACGTCAGTATTCAGCCGTTGCTCGCTCGATTAGCGATCACACGGACTCGAATCTGATAAGAATTTGGTTTATAAGTGCTTTTTCGAGTCATTTTTCACTGCAGAAACCCCCAGGCTGGCATCATTAAGCTGGAATGGTGGGCAGAGGCAAACGTCTGAAAGAAACCAGAGGTGAGAGATGATTTGACAATGACTGGAACGCCAAAAGTATCCGTAGCAAAACATGGCGGTCCATGAGTGAAGTTGTCTCTCTGGCCCTTCTGTGGTTGGATTTCGAGACCTACCAAGGCAATTTGGACGACTTTTGACTTCTAAAAAATGCAATCGGTGCAATATTTTGCCAGTTGGTCTGGGTGGCTCGACACTTATAAAAAATATATCAAACAGAGGTAGGTAGACTTGCATGCCGCCGGTATGGTTGTATTACCCAGTATTCCTTTCGGTCGTGCATACGGATATTATAAGTTTGCAAGAATAGCTCTGATTGAATGGAAATTGCTCGGTCTGTTGAAATATTGATGGGAATTTTTCTAAGTGGATGCAGAGGAATAGGTTCGAAGTTAGCTGCAAATGTACACTTTTGGATTTAGAGTTACTTTTTCATTAAAAGAAATTGATGCAAAGATGTGCGTTTTTTGTTGTTTTCCTGGGAAGTAGAAAACGGGCATTTCTGGATTTGCTGCCGAATGAACAACCATATGCAGCGGAAATCCAAAGTTGTAGTCAAGTAGTTGGTTGTTAATGCTATGAAACTTATCGCTTTGCCCTAACAAGGGATCATTACTATCATTTGTGTAGATTTGTGAAAGCTGCAGATTTTTAAATCACTACCAGTGATTTTCGTACAAATATGTACGATTGGGACTTAAAGGGTTAATATGCAAGTTTTTGATTTGAGATCAAACACGGTTTTGAACTGAAATCAAAACCCTTAAGATCTTGATCTGGTGTTTCATTGGGTATCAAGACTCATCCACCTGACCCAAATAAACGTCATTTATTGGCTGGTCACTTTATGAATTATTAATGAGTTTGAGAATCTAACATGACGACTTCAACACGGGGTGGGGTGGGGTTCCTACATATTTATGAGCCTTCTTTCCTGGTAACAGTTGACGTTTTTTACGTCACATCCAATTGAGAGTTTCAAATGTTGGCCGTAAAAGAAAACCGGTTTCTTGAGGTTTCGATAATCTGAAGCTGACATGTATTTTTACGAAGTGCAATTCGTATGGGTACTTCGATTTGCTATTCGTACGGGAGTCCAAAACTTTCGACAATTTTCGATGTTATTCTTTTGTTGGTCCACAATATTAACGTTCGTTTAGCTTTACGAAGCGCTTCTGGTAATCAATGTTGATTTGGTTCAGAGCGACTTATCGTGACACTTAGAAATATTTCATGTCAAAGAATACTCCCGTACGAATAGCAAATCGAAGTCCGCATACGGGTGTCGTATGAATAGCCACTGCGATATTTTTAATACGAATATGATCCTTTTCATTAAGAGGTCAAAAGGTGTTGTAATCTTCGCAATTCAGAGAGATCTGATCACATCTCGTTCGTGTAGGATTTTATGCAAATTTTAAGCTCTTGCCGTAATTTGAGCTCTTTGTTTACAAGTAGAAAGCGAGCCATCCTTGCACAAAAGTTTCCCATTTCAAAGCGAAATATATTCGGAAAGACTTTAACATCAAGACAATTCCATGCGAGTGGTGTAAATCGACTGGTTTTATTTCGTTTTGGTATCCTAAGCTGGGCCTGGCCATGATCGATCAAGCGATCAGTGATCAGTGATGTGTATTGTCATGTTTCTGTGTTTATTATTTGAATAAATTTCTGGAAGGCTGAAGTTGCATTGTAACGTTTTATAAACCATGGCGTTAACTCAAGAGATATAATTTATTTACCACTGGAGCAGGAACTATAAACAAGCTTCATTCAATATTTTTGCTCAAAAAGTTGAGCATTTTCTTTTGACGCCATCTTTTACTGCGATTGTTTCTTTGCGAATCTCGCGCTCATCTTCGATCCTTCAATTTCACTCGGAACTCCAGCCATCAAATGGAACCATCACTCGGCTTCTCAGGTTGAAGAAACAATGGTGCAGACACGCCAAACTCCATAATCATCGATCCCTTCTGCTTTACAGTCAGGTTCAAAGTTTTAGAAAGCCATTCTCGTTCGCATGTTTCGTTTTCGCTCATTCAAAACAGGTTTTGATCAACGGAAAGAAACTGGATGCGTCGGGAGGAAAGTCCGCATTTGGTTGCTAAGATACTAGTTAGATCCAAGTCTCCCACGGTAGTATTAACTCTAAACTGCGCATGCAAGGAATAAGTAATGAATTACACACTTTGACCGTGTTGAAGTCCTAATGGTATACGTCCTAGAAAGCTGTTTCTAACATGGCATGTGGATACAAGTGTTATAATCTTTCACAAAACGTTTCAGGTTTTAACGATGTTTTGCTTCCGATTTACAAAGGTTTTAAATGTGTCACGCAATGCGTCACGCTATTCCAGATAAGCCGCGAAAATAAACAAAATTGAATCAGCTGAAAGTTATTGTTTGCATTATAAGTGCTTATAAGCCGAGTTAATTGAGCTTATAGCAAACACAATATTTTTGGATGTGATTTTTGGTGTAATTAAGATTATGAATTTTTGGCCGCCATCTTTGTGCCCCTGAGTGGGGCACAAAGATGGCCGCTCCATACATTTCTTACTAAAAATATCTAATACTCGTTCGCCTATAACTCTTGAACGAAATGCTTTTGCACTTCAAAATTTGGCCAAGACGTGTAGTTTTAAACTCTCTACAATTCCATAAACATTTTGAATTCGAAATCTATTTTTTAATGCTTCTGAATTTTGATATAACGTAAGTGAAAGCCAAGAATATGAAGCCTGTGCTTTTGTAACTTTACTGTAATTATAAGGATTGTTTCCTATACAAGAAGTGAACTTTTAACTTGACTTGGAGGATGTGAAAGAAAGTGGAAGCGATGGGGGGCTATTAATCGAGGGAGGTGATTATTTAAAATATTTCCATCAGAGGGAGGCAATTATTTGGGGGGAGGGGGGGGGGCGATTAATCAAGGGACAGTTATCACTCAAGGAAATACGGTAAATGGGTACCGGCAGAAAAATGCTGCAGTAACTGTGTGAAGCTCTGGCCGAGTGGGTCACCTGTGGCCTGGGTGAGACTTTACCTTTACCTTACCTCCGTGAATATCATCAGTATGACAAACAAGGACAAGAGTTATTGAGAGGCACATACAAGTAGCATTTGTGGATGACCTTGACTGAGACTCCTTTGCTATCTGTTTTAACATGCATATCTCTAAGTTCATCTTATAAACTCTGACAAAACAAAGAATGCTACATTGTGAATAACTGCCATCTTGTTCATCAGCATGAAGAAAGTGTCAAATTTACATTTAAAGGCCCACGTTCACCCAATCTGCTTTCCGCGCGCGGGCTGATTTTTGCACGGAAATTGAAAAATCGATGTGCCAGCCAATCGTAACGCTACATTGAACAATTGAACCGTTTCAAAACAAAAAGACAAATGCGCAAAGCAGATTGGGTGAACATGAGCCTTTAAAAAAAAATTGTCACTCACAATAACTTAATTTTGTGTGTGTTTCAGGAACCTAATCCAGAAGATCCTCTAAATAAAGGTTGGTGTTTTGTGTTGAGAGAGTTAAGTGTACCCCCAACAAAAGATCCCAAGATCATAAGTTTATTCCCAAGAGTACTGAGTATCCCTTTATTTCTAATGAAAAAATAGTTTTTGACCAAAATTTATTTCAACTCTCAACACAGAGAGGTCTGACTGAATGGCTCAATTTTTGTGAAGAGAAAGGTAGATCATTATGCTCGTACAGAAGCAAACAACCATTTATTTTTTTTGGTGAGCTTATTATTAAAAGTGACTGGCTATTTTCTGAACAAGCACACAATTGTGTGCAATAATTATGTGCAAGGAATAACCTTAAAGTGGTTCCCTAGAGTTTTACCAAAGCGCCATGAGTTACAAAATAAAGCCTAATTTAATTGTTTGCCTTGCAATTTTAGGTCATGAGATTGATTAGTATTGATGCCAACATATTTATGCTTATTTATTAAGTAATGTTCCACATAAGAACGATAGCAAACTTCATTGTTCTGTGGCATTGGCTCTTTCCCACATAGAATATCTTTGATTTCAAGAATAGAGGGGGAGCTGATGGTTAATAATTATATTTCATTATAAAAATAAAGAAAATCCATTTGCATCAAATAAATTTTAGGAAATGTTCGTGCTTAACCAATCAGAATAGCAGAAGACAATAGCTAATAATTTTGCTTCTTTGATGAAGTTCCCCAAATACAATATTTTTTAACAATTGTATGTTGTGCGATTGGGTCTCAAATTACTTGAAACCTTAAAAAAATGAGACAATGCACCTTGAACCTTAACTTTTTAGCGGTTTTTTTGAGTCTAGGCCAGTGAGATCACTAGTTGTAACAATGAAAAAACTTGACATTCCATGGTGCTTGACATTCCATTACCGTTCAGCGCTATCCTTCTTATGCGGATCATTACTTAATTGTCACTCTTGGTAGAGCCCATTGCATGGCAACAGAGCATCTAAAGAATAGCAAATATTGTGCCAGAATTGACCTTAATTCTTTAATAATTAAGATAAATCTTTGCACAACCTTTGCCATTCTTTAGATGCTTTGTTGCCACTACCCAAAAAGTGACAACTAATTAATATAAGCATAAATATTTTGTCTTTCTTTCTGCTAAATCTTGTGAACTAAAATTACAAGGCAAGAAAATAAGACTTTATTTTGTTACCCATGATAGTTAGTGTTAGTGCTTTTGTTCAAACTACATGGAGCCACCTTAACCTAGGAAATTCCATAGCGACGACACTAATTTGTTTGTTGTTTTGAGTCAGATGCTGCAGAGGTTCTCCGAGCCAACAGGCGGTTGTTTGAACAGAATGTGCAGAAAGCAATGAGGGGAGGATACGTAGGAAGTGTTTACTTTGAACGATGCCTTGTAAAATAACAATGCTGGGCAGAATGGAGAGATTGTCCTCTATTTATGAACTGATTAAACTGTTTGCAAACTACTTGCAAGTTTGTGAGAATCAAGTGCTCACCAAATAAAACTATGGTGCATTGTTTGGTGCTTATGTGAAGATTTCAAGACACAAAAACCACAAATTATGGACTGTGGATCTGCTTAGGAAGTGCTGTTGTTCTTGTTTTTCAAAGAGCCGAGTTAAGAGCTGAGTTAATTAATGTTTTAACCTCTTTATTCCCAAGAACCAACCTTAAAGTTTTTATGTTGTTTTTCATTATAATGTCTTCAATTTGACTTTAAAAAAAATTGGCTTTTGACCAGGGTATCGTTGTTCAAAACGTGGATAGCGCTGTCCATCACTATCCGGTGGATAGCGCAATGGGTTTTGTTATCTTTTATCCACTGGATAGTGATTTATCCGGCGGATACCGTTATCCACTCTTTGAACAACTGGGCCCTGAATTATTATCTGTTGAAACTGCTAGTATAGAAAGTACAATACATGTTATAGTTGGATGCCTCTAATACATCAGTAATAAAACACGCTGGAGTGCTTCCATTTACGGGACAAAAAGCTCGATTTTCGTTTTGGCCTGTCGGCACTTTGATAACTTAATGTAGCTTAATTTCTAGACGAGGAACAAATTAGTCTTGATTTTACTGATTACTGTGGTTTGTGCGTAGTTCTTTAAAACAGATTTTGGTTCTTGGTACGTTTTTAATTGAGTACATAAGGCTGTAAATGTTACAGGGGGAGGGAATGTCCATCTGTCTTGCTATCTATGTGGAATCTAGAATAGACATTTTGTACAGTTGTGTATAAAATAAACATACCATATTATGCAAGTTAATGTGCATTCAGTTTGACTGTGATAATTACTATTGCTGCTGTTAGACTGTATAATCCATATAAATTAAGTAATGATCCGCAAAAGAAGGAAAGTGCTGAACGGCAATGCACGATGGAATATCAACTTTTTTCTTTGTTACAACTAGTGATCTCATTGTCCTGGACTCAAAAACTGCTAAAACGTTAAGGTTCAAGGTGCATTTTGTCTAATTTTTTTTTAAGGTTTCAAGTAATTTGAGACCCAATCGCACAACATGCAAGTTTTAAAAGATATTGTATTTGGGGAGCTTCATCAAATAAGCAAAATTATTAGCTATTGTCTTCTGCTATTCTGATTGGTTAAGCACGAACATTTCCTAAAATTTAATTGACGCAAATGTATTTTCTTTATTTTTATACTGAAATATAATTATGAACCATCATCCCCTCCTCTATTCTTGAAATCAAAGATATTCTATGTGGGAAAGAGCCAATGCCGCAGAACAATGAAATTTACGGTAGTTCTTATGTGGAGCATAAATTAAAAAGCAACGGGGATGATGGCCGTACCTTAGGAAAAAACAATTGGTTTGGTACTACTTAGGCCCAGTTCAAACGTCGAACTTCACATGTGCCGAACCTAATGCAAATTAGCAAGAACAATAGATTTTGCTCATTTGCATTAGGTTCGGCACATGTGAAGTTCGACGTTTGAACTGGGCCTAAGGTGTTCGAATCGAAAATAACCACTTTCAGAGTTGTTCTCATACCATTCAGCCAGAAAAATATGCTGACAAAAGCAACTTTACAGAAAGAATTGTTACCTCTCATTGATTTAACAATTATTGGATGAGGTTGAACATGATAGCGATAATTATCAAGGCCTCAGTTTGTGTTATCCGCCTCAGCCTTCGGCTTCGGCAGATAACACAAACTTTGGCCTTGATAATTATCGCTATCATGTTCAACCTCATCCAACTTTGGCCTTGATAATTATCGCTATCATGCGAAAACCGAATCTAATAATTGTTTTATTATGCATATTCCTGAGCTGCACTTGTAAAGACAAGAGCGCGCACAAAAAAGTGATCAATGCACAGCAGTCAACTTGTAAGTAAACAACTTACGTCACTTCTGCATGCATAAAACTATTGTCTGTAGGTATGACGTCACTTCTGCATGCATAAAACTATTGTCTGTAGGTATGACGTAACAGAAACAGCAAGCAATAATTAGCTGAGTGCTTATAGCCAATCAAAATCGAGCTAGTGACACCAATGTATTATACATTATACATTATACATTATATATTATACATTATACAATGTATTATACATGTATTATACATGTATTATACATTGGTGTCACTAGCTCGATTTTGATTGGCTATAAGCACGCAGCTAATTATTGCTTGCTGTTTCTGTTACGTCATACCTACAGACAATAGTTTTATGCATGCAGAAGTGACGTCATACCTACAGACAATAGTTTTATGCATGCAGAAGTGACGTAAGTTGTTTACTTACAAGTTGACTGCTGTGCATTGATCACTTTTTTGTGCGCGCTCTTGTCTTTACAAGTGCAGCAAACTTTGGCCTTGATAATTATCGCTATCATGCTCAACCTCATCCAATAATTGTTAAATAACATTTATCTGAGCCCCAACACGGACTTATGGTACATTTCGAGGGTTTCTTTTAAAGTTTCTGAAGATCACCCCATCAATTTTACAGCAGACCCTCCTCCCTGGGAGGGATTTTCCCCAGTTACTAAAATCTGAGCCTTGGCTACTTTCAATGGTACCGTAGACAAACAAGGTGTTACTAATAAATCTCAGCACCAATAATAAAATCTTAAGAAGTGCTTTTGACGTATTGTAGGCTCCACTCCTCCGAAGGCAACTATCTAGGCAATAGAGGAAGAATAATCAAAGGCTCCTTAGAGCCAACCCGTGAATTTGAAATGCTAACGCTTAAGGCAATTATTGCGGTAAGCTTATGTTTTCACTCTGTCACGGTTCAATATTTTTTTTAAATTAAACATAAGGATTTTTGACAAACGCAAAAAAAAAAAAAATACAATACATCACTTTCATAATGTTCAGTCCGAAGAAGACAGAAAAAAAAAGGAAAAATAAAAGAACGCCCCGAGCGAGATTCGAACCTGGGCCTTTCGGCTGTAACCACCGTGACCACTGACTTGTAATGGGATACATTCTATTACTTGAAGACAGATAACCATCAAAACGCGTGTCTCAGTTGAAAATTCCTTTTGGATCGATTTTAACGTTGCATTAAAGACTCCAAATGCGAAACGTCTTTAAGCTTATTGTTGTTTATATTCGTTTACACCAATTTAGTTATTGTTATCGCTGGATTCACGCTGTTCTTGTTACAAAACGCATTCGTAACAAAGCATTACGTCACTAAGTTTACAGCTGATGGAAGGAGTGAGCGAGTGACTCATTTGCATATCTGTCGTCGTTATCGATAACCCGTTCATTACGCATGCGCGTATGTTCACGGGTTAAAAATGAGTAACTTGGTCTGGGCGAGAGATTGATGAAGAGGACAAAAACTGAGTGGGGAGGGTGGCAGGGGTTCGTCTATCTCTCTCTACCCCCCCCCCCCTCCCCCCTTCCCCCTCCTATTCCTCGTTTTCTTTTTTTTTTGTCCTTTTCCCAAGATCCCCCTTGTTGCCCCCCAGAGGAGAACTTGAGACGATGTGGTTGCAGCGTATTAGAAGCAATCGTTTTCCCCATCCATCTTGCAAAGTTTACACAGGTCCTGAAAATTGTCGTTCTGGTATTTTCCAGGACTACTGGTTCCAGGGATAAAGAATGTAAGGTGGGGGAGCAGCTAAAACACCGGCGCGCGAACGAGCGGGTAAAAAGAGGGGGAGACTCTCTTTCGTGTCTATCTCCCTCCATCAGCACTCACGATATTTTCCTTCTGTAAGCCACCTATCCTTCGCTCCTTGTAATCTTAACGCGTGGAATAAGCTATATTGTTATATAGCTGGGCCGTGTTGTTCAAAGCACGATTCATGGCAAAAAATTGGGTGACATTTGCCTCTAATTTTTTAACTCGTCCCCAGACCTCCAATTTGACCCTCAAAATCACAGCGAAAACGCCATTTTTGGAGGGAAAATCAAAATTTCGCCCATTCATCAATTACTTTTCGGAAATCCGCACTCGGATTCCAGTAATTTGTTTATTATTGTATCTGCAAACGTTAAAATATTTTAATAACTTAAAAAATAAGTCCCGTCATTTTGACCGTGAAGTGACCAATGTCACGTAAAGGCTTGTATGGAGTTCAACCGCGCGGTCATCGCTTTCAGCGGTATAACTCATTTTAATAGGCGTAATGTCAACATCCACACTCGGTTTTCAAGAGACTGAGATCTAGTGAATATTTTGGTGGGAAATATGATTTAGTTGGAGCGAAAAAAATCCCGTCATTTTGCCGTTTTTTCAGTGCAATATGCTTCGACTGAGCCCATTTTGTCTTCTACTGGTGACCATTCTCGTCCCCAGAGCTCCACGGTTTTTTTTTAAATAGCGTCTCGTGTAGCTCCCTTCGTTTTTTCCGCTGACCAAACGAAACGAAGGCTCTGGGGACGAGAATGACTGGTGACTTGCGCGGACTAGCGCCCAGGCCGTTCGAGCTCAACTGCGCATGGGCAACAGTTTATTTTTAGTTTCAAAAGTGCTTTAATAACATTTTTATTAAACATATTCATTTCATACGATTGGCGCTATACAGTTCATATCTATTATAAGTTCATTTTAGTAACGCGCACGCCCGGAGCAAATGTCTCCTTTCAGGGGGCAATTTTTTGGTATGAGCTAACCCAGGATTAGAGTCAATTTTAAATCCAGTTAAATAACTAATCAGTGAAAGTTGTTTCAAATTTTTTTGCTCTTCAGGCTTGATCTTAACTTTTCTTTACCTTCAGCTAAAAATTAGCTTTTAAGAACATTTTTTAAGTAGAGAAATGAAATCCTCGGTTAACTTTTAATCCTTGGTTAGCGTTAAACCGGGCCCTGGAGTTTTTCTCAATACAACGCACGCGTTGATTGGTTGATTCATGGTCACATGACATCTAACAAACAAACAAATTGTTTCCCGCCAATAGGCCATTTCCGAGTTGCCTTTAGCCTCTCTATCACAGCGAGGCTAGGTGCGAAACCTTTCATATGAAAATGAGTTTTCATGCACATGCAAATAGGTTTATTTGCATGTGAATGAAAACTCATTTTCATATGAAAGGTTTCGCACCTAGCCTCGCTGTGATAGAGAGGCTAAAGGCAACTCGGAAATGGCCTATTGTCCTCAGCGGGCAACAATTTTGACGTTACTACCGCATGTGATTAGACCGTTGACTCGACCCCAGTCGTCTTTCTAGGCAAGACGCGGAAGACGCGCGTGGAGGAAAGACGCGGAACGAGAGAAGCGCAACCGAAGGGGGTGATGGGAAGGAGGAAAAGGAAAGGGAAAGACGACGTCTCCCCTCTTTCCTCCTTCCCATCACACCTCGCGCTTCTCACGTTAATTGAGAGACGACTGGGGACGAGTTAGATTAGACCGTGACAAAAGGTTGCATGATAATAATGTGATTGATGTTCACCTCGAGAATTTCAGGAAACAAAATTCACTTTTTCCCTCGGAACCAGTAATTAAGTGTTTAATGTTACAGGTCCTGAAGCAAACATTCCGTAAAACCTGGTTATGACCCGGTCCTCCCCCATTAATGCCTGCCTCCATCTGCCTGCTTATGAAAAAAATATCCCGGTTAAAAACCTTCCTGGATTATTTCGTTCCTTGCTTACTTCCTATTTCATATAAAGTCACGTATGACCAAACGTCTTTTATCTGCATTGTACAACTTCAATTCGTAGATTCAACGCAAGCAGAGCTTGGGACAAAATTATAAAAAGTGTTATCGTAGCAACTTATGACAATCTCATCAGATCTTCACATAAAAAAATCCCATTAGAAACCTTCCTGGATTATTTCCTTCCTTGCAAACTTCATTATTTCCTATACAGTCACGTATGATCAAACGTCTTTTAATTTTATTTGCATCGTACCGACTTCAACGCAAGCAGAGCGTGGGACAAAATTATAAAAAAATATAATCGTAGCAACTTCTTACAATCTCATTGAGATCTTCACATAACATTATTGAGTATTTTAAGCGGGAATTCGTTCAACCTTTTACTGCACTAAGTGAACTGCAGTTGGTCTAGAAGCCTCGTGCACATGATGGAGTGAGTACCTGAGTAAACTTAGTTCCACTTTACTTCTATAATATGGCATAAAGAAATTAATTTCTTAAAAAAAAATACTGATCACAAACGATATTGTGAGAGACGGAATCAGTATTTATGAAGCCGGGAAGAGTCCTGGTAAATAGGTTTTATGGAAGGAGTATGAACCTTTTAGGAGGGTATCAATGGTGTGGTAGCTTTTACGGTTAGCGGTTAAAATTTTGGCCATTTTACGGCTTTTTAAGCATAACTTACAGTAAAAAGTAAATTTGATCTCTCGAGTTTGGAGAGCGGATTAAAAAAGTTGCGGATTCGTAAGCCGAATTCGCCGGATACGTGTGAAAGTTGCGGATTCAAAAATATTTGGATACGTGTGGACGGGTCCTTAGTTTTGAGATACAGCGGTTTTCAATTGTCTGTTGCATTGCCCCGCTTTGTGATTGGTCAAAAAAACTTGCGTCATTTTCTCAACCAATCAGAAGTAAAACCAAAACCGTTCACACGCTTTTTCCCGCGCTTGGCAGGCTACCAGTACTTGCTACATTCTCCGAGTTCTGATTGGTTCATTGGATGGTCCACCTCTTTTGTGATTGGCCAAAGTAATTACTTTGGTGTTGAGTTTACTACACTCAATTAAAACCGCATTCAAGTATTTGACACCATTTAAAAATTGACCAACAGAACTGTAGAAAATTTGCCGACTTTTTTTTATGAAAAATGTTTTGTTGAAGAAAAAAAAATGCTTACTGTAACAATTAGACATGGGTCTCACTGACTGCCTGGCATAAAGAAGTTCAAACATTTTGGACCCATGTGTTGAAATAGGCCCCGGGGTACCTGCTAAAAATTTTGAAGGAGGCCTACAAGGCCTTCGCGTACCAATTTCTAGAATAAACCCTACCGAACACTTTAAACAGACCACTTCGATAAAGAGTGGGAGCCGGGGACGAATGGCCACGCATTTAACTGTGGAAAGTACGGAAATAACTTCCATCACGAAGAACAGTTTAATTGATTTGCCAAGAAACGCTGGGCGACACACAGCAATGTTTGGCGCCTTCTCCATCCAGGCTGTCACTCCTTTTCAAAGTGATCTTTTCTTACTTGATCTCCCTCCCCTCCCTGGACAAAGATTTGCCGCCTTCTTTCAAGCTTCCTATTCTTGGCTTGCACATGACGTCATAAAAATTCAAAAATCTAAACTTTACATCCTGCAAAGCTGTTTCTGACATGGTATGTAGATACCAGTGTTACAATCCTTCACAAAAAGTTGCTAGGTTTTAACGATATTTTGCTTCCGATTTGTAAGGGTTTTAAATATGTCACGCAATTCGTCACGCTATTTCAGATAAGCTGTGAAAGTAAACAAAATTGAACCAGTTGAAAGTTATTTTTGCATTATAGATGTTTATAAGCCGATTTAATGTAACTTATAGTGAATCCAATCTTTTGTGATGGGACGTTTTGCGTAATTGTGACTTTGAAGTTTTGGCCGCCATGTTGGTGTACCAAAGTGGTACACCAAGATGGCCGCTCCATACATTTTCACTAAAAATGTCTAATACTCGTTCGCCTATAACTCTTGAACGAAATGCTCTGGCGCTTCAAAATTTTGTCCAGATGTGTAGTTTTGAACTCTCTACAATTCCATAAACATTTTGGAATCGAAATCTGTTTTTTAATGCTTCTGAATTTTGATATGACAGGATATGACGTCAGTGCAAGCCAAGTCTTGATAGTTTGGGCCTTTCGCCCATTCTCTGTTACTCATTTCTTAAAAGCTTTTTACTGACCGCCAAGTAACTTGTTTCACTTGTGTTAGAATAAGAAGTGAATTAAAGTTTCACTTTAATACATCATTGTGTAACGCAAATTCTTGTATTTCACTCAGTCGTGTTGTTGCCTGTTTGCCAAATAGCACGTTGTTCGTTGGTAAAGTCGATCTGTTCAAAATCGTTTTCTCTTTATTGTTTGCGTGTGTGAACAGCTCATCAACTATTTCAACAACTTTATTGTGCCGGCAAATTGACATTTTACTTTTCACGGACTTAAAGATTGGAGTAAGGGTACAAGATTGAGTACAAAAGTATATATTCGCCTATTACGGACAGTTCCCTTTGCTCCTAAAGATGCCAAAATTCATTCATTCATTCATCGATGCAATCTCTACCTCCATAATGCGGACACCTGAGTCTGTCTTTTCATTGATTTTTCTTCACCTGGTTTAAGCCTTCTTAATCTTTTGATACACTCCTTATTTACCTCAACTAAAGTAAAAACGTCATAAAATTGTACATGTTGAGGTGGCTCCAAGTAGTTTTTTGGGGTCACACTTCCCTTTTTGAATGCGCTTTTCATAATCTTACTTTACCTCAATGAATCTGAATTTTATATCAGGTTTTGAGCAATGCTCTTTTTATGCTAATCAGCGTTTCCCATTTAGTGTGTTACACTGTGTAGATTATAGCGCATTTATTCGCTTGTCACGGGTAGCCCCAAAATCGAAAGATATTTAGAAAAAACTGTTTTTCGCCACATTTGTTTACCGTTGCTAAGGAAATGCTGATAAGCATAAAAAGAGCATCATCCAAAACTTTCATCCAAGCCCAACATCTGGTATCAAATTCAGGTTCATTGAGCTAAAGTAAGATTATGTATAAGCGCATTCAAAAAGGAAAGCGTGGCCCAAAAAAAAACTACTCGGAGCCACCTTAATATTTGATCTGTTTCAATGCACTTTTGCCACAAAAATGTTGTTGGAAGGATTTGTTCATCTGTGGCGAGAGATAGCTCACGTTAGTCTACTCACCGAGAAGTAAACCTATCCTAGTACTCTAAAAATTGGGGCATTTTATGAACTTCTTAGTTTTAACATTTTAAGCCTGTGTATGTCAGAGTCATAATTTATATTCCAAATTTTGATATGAATTACAAACTGCAATCATAAAGACCTTTCAAAATGAAATGGAAAATCGTACATGGCTATTGAGTTTTTACAGTTACGAGTTTGAAAAAAGCGTATAAAAACTCAAGAATGAAAGAGTTAAAAATGAAATCTATTTTAGGTTAACACTTAAGACATCAGATAGTCTCGAAACGAACAACAACCTTGATGTTTTAATAATTCATTTCAGCTGTTGTGTAGCTACACTAGTGCGCTCTTGCGAATTAATTGTTTTAATGAATCTTTTAAAGGTTTTCCCGTGATATTTGTCTTTCTTCTTTCTTCTTCACATGGCAAATGATTGGTAACAGCGTTTAAACAAATGGCAAAACCTGTCAAAACAACCACACGCAATTATTTT
Organism: Cladopsammia gracilis; assembly: GCA_022457155.1. Classification (NCBI taxonomy): domain Eukaryota; kingdom Metazoa; phylum Cnidaria; class Anthozoa; order Scleractinia; family Dendrophylliidae; genus Cladopsammia; species Cladopsammia gracilis. The sequence continues at coordinate 590,743 of JAJGOT010000091.1, read as the reverse complement.
TGAAAAGCCCATACTGTTATTTTCACCCGAGAGTGGGCGGGGTGGGGGTGGGGTGGGGACTCTGCATATGTTTGGGCGGTGGTGTACCTCTGGAACTCTCAAATCCTTACCGTAAACCAGACTACGTTCAGCTGTATTTTGTAACATATTCACGGCTAGACACCCAAAATCCCTACCCTATATCAGACTCTCTGTTTACCAGAGCTCTATTTTCGTTCCAATGAGTAATCTCCCAGCAAATGATACCCCATTCTAGACCAAAACTCTTTGATTGCTTTACTCTATCCCAAACTAAACTGCTTGAAAGCTATTCCCTTCAAGCGGCACATACCCATATAGCTTATGGGGGGAGGGGAGGGGGGGGGGGGGGGGATTTCGGCGGTTTCTTTTTCGACAAACATAAAACGGCCACTTTTCTCTTAATAAGTCTTACTAAAATTGTTGTCCAAGGCTTTCCTTTAGTTTAAATAAAAAATCTTCACTGCTGTTAGTTGCGTTATTTTCCGAAACGCAAATGATATGTAATATTAAAATACTTTTTCAAAAACATCGTTTATTAAAAATAAAAACGATGTTTCTATCCACTGATTAGGCAAAGGCTTTCATCAAACATCATGTCATTTTGTTTCACTGGTCCAATATTCCCGTACCATTTAACACAGTACTGCGCACGAATATGGCGTCACTGTTGCAGCTTCTTGGAATAGCCTGTAGAGTTTAAAAGGGTTTGTTAGTCATCCTTATGGATAATTCCCAAGAATAAACATTGTTTCTGTTTAATCTTGGTTTTTCCATCTTTGTTGTCCCCGTCGGCGAGCTTTGTGGAATGGTAAAATGGAAGACTTATTAAACGGTTTGATAATTTAGTTTCTACAAAGTCCCCCAGCAGCCGTTTAGAATAAAGAACTCCTGCTGTTCGTAACATACGTGTGTGTGCTGTTGTTGTCTTACGCTCGTAATAGACCCTATTCACGAATGGAGGCCGATTTATTATTCTTTTATATTCATGCTAATCAGCCCAACTAGCCTCGTTGACATGTGCAAAATTCAAAATTACGTAAGAAATAGGCGCGTGGATGACCAATCACAATCGAGAATTTTGTTATTGATACGATTAATGGAATTATTAAGACCGGCAATAAATTAGTCTCTAATTCAACCAGTTTGATGTCTACCGATTTTTAAAAATTGTCGCTATTAAATATTGTAGATTATCGGTAGATGAAGCTTCGTTTGTACATAGTTAAAAAGCTTGTTTAATATGTATATAGTTATATTTAGTGTGCGCGTAGTTAATGATCATTTCATTTTCACCTGCAACATTGCACAAAATTTGTGTCGAATCTTCGTGAACAAAACGGAAAATTAAAAGAGGATTTGAAAGATGCTTGAAGATGGTCAAGATGATGAATTACACCTCTGTTGTGAAGAACGAATCGATGCCAGGCGGTTTGGAAAATAACTACAACAGTTCTCATTCTGAAACTGTTATCATCATAAACTGTGTCTTCAATGTTATATTGATGCTCATATGCATCCCTGGCAACGCGTTTGTGTTAGCCGCCATATTGAGAACACCTTCTCTTTGTTCTCCTTCCAACGTTTTCTTGTGCAGTCTCGCTGTCTCGGACTTTCTGGTTGGGCTTGTTGTTTTACCGGTCTACATTGCCAATGCCCTTATCAACACGAGTAGTATTTCTATACTGCGCCTTTTACAAGCAAGGGACTTGTTGTATAGCTTTGTCTCTGGTGTTTCCTTAGCTACAATGACAGTCATAAGTGTGGATCGGTTTCTGGCTCTTCGTTATCACATGCGATATCCGAGTTTGATGACCACAAAACGCGCAATATATACATCAGCAATTCCCTGGATTGTCTCTATTGTTTATTCATGCCTTAGCATTTGGAACAGAATTGTTTTCCTAGTTAGCATGCTTGTTGGTAATACCTTTTGTCTTCTTATTCCTTGTTATTCGTACATCAGAATTTATCAAATCGTTCGTCATCATCAGTTACAGATTCAAGTTCAACAAGAAGCTGTGCGTAGTATGAATGCTGAGCATAATCTAAACATGATGCAATCGAAGAAAAGCGCTATAAACACTTTTATTTATTACATTTGTATGATTCTTTGCTATATTCCACCGTTTTTGTCCGTCTTGGTTTTTGTGAATTTCAATAAACACTGGAATATTGGGTGGAACTTTGCCGACACTGTCGTGTTCATGAACTCGGCCATAAATCCATTTTTGTACTGTTGGCGTACTCGTGAAATCCGAGCGGCAGTTTTAAAGATATTACGTAAACAAACAGGGCATGCAAACTTGTAATTAAGGTGGCTCGTTGTTATTTCGGGCGCACTCGTCTATGACAAACTTTGTCTCATAACTTTTCCGGCTCTAAAGCGATGCTTCTAAAACTTTGCGAAAACTTACAGCTATTACCTAGCACTGAATAATATGATAGAATTAGATTTTCATGGGAAAAAATATATTTAGTGATAATCGGGCTTAAATCAACCCCACTTTTTGAACAAAATCGCACCCTGTAAAAACTTTTGCTGTTAGATTTGTGTTAAATTTCTGGAATCAACTTACATTGACTTAATACATACCCTTACCAAGTTTCTTGTCTCCCCCGTCTTTTTTCCCTCCCCCCCCCCTCTACATAAATAATGCCGGTCCCTAAGGTCGGCCAAACATGATCAGCGCTCAAAACTAGAAAGCAGACACAGACAGCTGTTTCGGGCTATTTGGCCCTCTTAACTCTTCAGTGTGCCGTAAAACAATTGAATCGTCAACACAAAATGATAACCCGGACTGATAACGTATAGTTGTTGTACCTGAATTCTCTATTTTCGAATTGCCCATAATATACTTTGTTTGCCCCCCAAATTTTGCATAAACTACTGTTTTGAAATGCTCTTGGGAATATGCAGTCCTCCCAAGAGCATTTACAAACAATAGTTTATGCAAAATTTGGGGGGCAAACAAAGTGTATAATGGGCAATTCGAAAAAAGAGAATATTTGATCCTTTGATCGTGGCGGTAGAGTCTACCTTCTATAGCTCAGAAGGAGGTCGGACACTTATTAAGAATTATATAACCTAATGCCGACACTTAGAATTTTATTTTCAATGAATTTTTAAGGTGGCTCGACTGGGTTTTTGAGCGACGATACCGTTTAGCTTTGAGAAACTTGTGTACCACCACAAACGATCCAACGGAAAATCGATTGCCACAGCTGTACTAGAGAAAGATTAAAGTTTCAGATGAGGTTAGTTTTATGGAAATCGGAGTTGCCAAAGCAACGTTGTGACGTCACTTCCTGTTTTACATAATACCGAATTACTTGTCATCAAGAGATAATTTTGGAAAACGCTTTCTGGATCTTCGACCTGACGTACTTGTCCTTAGGTCTACAAAATTTTACAAATTTCTATTGAAGCGTTTTCGAAAAAATTTCGAGTGAAGTTTTAAGGTGTTAAAATACAACAAAAACAAAACAATTTTGAAATGTTATTAAAAGTTATGTCTACAGGGCTTGATGAAATAATGTTTTGGTCTCACATGAATTTTATACCATCCAAATACCTTAGGTAAAAATCTCAAGGAAATCACTGCGTTTGGATTTCAAAAATATTACCTTGAATATGAACTGGCCTGGAGTGTTATTTCGCTTTTACATCAAAAGTTGACCCTACACTTATTAAAATTATCATGAATTAAAAAGCGAAGAAGGATTTTTTATAAAACTTAGTCCTCATGAAGATTAATTAATGTTTAATACAATCTCCAAGTTTCAAATTCATTGAAACATTCTAAGACTGTCAATTTTTAGCGCAAACTCAGGAAAATATTGAGCTGATTTTCGCGCTTGTGGCTTGTTGTTTCATATGCATCTCCATTGTATCAAATCGCCGTGAAATTGTAGCTTTCAGTACATCATGAATTCATGTAACACTTAAAACAAAGCAATGAAGTGTCTATGAATTCATTATGTACTGAAATTTAAAATTGCATGGCGATTCGAGACAATGGAGAGGCATAATGAGATCAACAAATTACTTTCATGAAAATCAGCTCAATATTTTCCTACGTTGAGGCTGTAAATTGACAGCCTTAGAACGTTTCAATGAATTTGAAACTTGGCAATTTTATTGGATATTAATTTATCTTTATGAAAACTAAGTTTTAAAAAAATTCATCATTCGCTTTTTAATTCATGACAATTTTAATAAGTGTAGGGTCAACTTTTGATGTAAAAGCGAAATAACACTCCAGGCCAGTTCATATTCAAGGTAATATTTCTGAAATCCAAACAGAGCGATTTCCTTGAGATTTTTACCTAAGGTATTTGGATGGTATAAAATTCATGTCAGACCAAAACATTATTTCATCAAGCCTTGTAGACATAAGTTTTAATAACATTTCAAAATTGTTTTGTTTTTGTTGCATTTAAACACCTTAAAACTTCACTCGAATTTTTTTCGAATACGCTTCCATAGAAATTAGTAAAATTTTGTAGACCTAAGGACAAGTACGTCAGGTCGAAGATCCAGAGAGCGTTTTCCAAAATTATCTCTTGATGACAAGTAATTCGGTATTATGAAAAACCGGAAGTGACGTCATAACGTTGCTTTGGCAACTCCGATTTCCATAAAACTATTCTCATCTGAAACTTTAGTCTTTCTCTGGTACAGCTGTGGCAATCGATTTTCCGTGGGCTTGTTTGTGATGGTACACAAGTTTCTCAAAGCTAAACGGTGTCGTCGCTCAAAAACCCAGTCGAGCCACCTTAAGTGTAAAAAAGAAAATTTAAAATCCCCACTCAGGATTGAACCTGTGACCTCAGCTACTGTACCATCTAGCTTCTCGGGAACTGCTAGCCCCAACCCTAACTGAAAGCCAACCAGTTACTCCGTTATATAAGTTTCAATAAGGTGTCCGACCTCCTTCTGGCTCGTCCCCGGAGCCCACGTGATAAAAAGAAAGACAGTGACGCTCTGGGGACGAATATGCATCTACTGAGTAGGACTGGGTATAAATAATGATTCAAAATGGCGGACGGATCAGTACGAAGGCTGGTTTTTGCTAAATTTGAATCCCCAGTTGAATTTTTTAACCAGCTCAACTCTGATTTTGTAGAAAGGCGGACGGAGAAGAAGGATAACAAAATGTAATTAATGTTGCTGACGTTCATGTTGATGAGTGAAGTAGTACATGTACTTCACTCCTGGTTAATGTTTGTTATTTTCACCAAATTATTCTGGTTCCAGTTGGAGTTGTACATGTGAAATAAATAAACTTTGCTTCTTCATATGCAGGATATATAATATGGAAGTCAAATGTGGACAATGCAAAAAAGAGGTGAGTTAATTCATTAAACCTTATTTACATTCATAAGATTTTCTTGCGGTTGTTTAAGTTAAGCTTATATTCCATTTTTTAATATGTAGAAATCCAGCAAACACAAGAAGGACCGAAAAAGATGGGAATGATTAATGTATTTCCACAATTTAAAGTCACTGAACTTGGCACTTGAAAATATTCTCTTCCAATATATTTTGGAATGGGATACTCAAAAACTTTCAGAACCCCACCTCCCGGGGGGTGGGGTACTCCCATATATGAGCTATATAGGTATGTGCCGCTGTGAAGGGTATGGTTTTCAGGCAGTTTAGTCTGGGATAAGGTATAGTAATCAGAGATTTTTGGTCTAGAATAGGGTATCATTTTCCGTGAAACTGATCAGTTGCGTTAAGAATTTAGTCTAGACAAGGTTTACTGGCAAATGGCATTTAAAAATCGGTACGGCAGGCAGTACGGCATTTTTACTGACCCCCATTAACTAATAACTGTGACAGTGAACGAGTTTCTGGAAAATAGCGAGTCTGGAATAGGTCTAGGATAGGGTAGGGTTTTTCGGTGTTTAGTCTAGAATAGGGTTGCAAAATGAAGCTAAAGTGGTCTAGTATAGGTTAAGGGTCTCAGAGTCCCAGCAGCACACCCCCACCCAAAAATTTGCAGAGTACCCCCCCCCCCCCCGGGCCCCACCCCCTCCCCCATTGGAGGATGGTCTTTGTCATTTGGGTGTTGGGATATTTGAAAACCCCTGAAGACCGCAGTTAGCTGACAGTGTATGTGGTGAGAAATCAAAGGTGTCTCTGATCTTTCATATTCCTTAAAGCAATTGACTTTAATGTGTAATAAATGTCCCAGGCATATTGATTATAGGCTTCGTTTTCTGTGGTGAATGGTAAATAAATTTTTATAGATTATAAAAAAAGTGAATTTAACTTTGTTGTAATGTCTCCTATCAGATGTTCTGTACACTGTGCACACTGGGTGGGAATCAGAGACATACAACTTAAAAAACCTTTTAACTCCCAAGAGTGCAAAAAATCACAGTGGAAGCATTGCCAAAGAGGTTTTGTATTGCGTATTGCCAAAGAGGTTTTGTATTGCGTATCACCAAAGAGGTTTTGTATTGCGTATCACCAAAGAGGTTTTGTATTGCGTATCACCAAAGAGGTTTTGTATTGCATATTGCCAAAGAGGTTTTGTATTGCATATTGCCAAAGAGGTTTCAATTGAATAGTTGCACCATACATGTAGGATTTTAATGACAGACTCAAAAGTTAGAACTACACTTCATGTCTCCATAATCGACTCTGGGATTGAAAGAGTTAAAACTAAAAAAATTATTACAGTCATGAAGAGAGTCTTGGGGGTCACTTGGCTTGAAAATAATAGTTATGGTAGTTATAAGTACATGTAATGGAGCGGTTTTTAATTCAGTGGCAAAAGTAATTTTGCAATTATTATTGCGTTGGTCATGCATTGCTACATTTTGTGATTGACTAAAAAAACTTGTGCTACTTTATAAAGCTCGAAAAGGCATGTGCGTGACATAACAGAAAGTGTTTTGCCATAACATTGAACTTCATCTGACCAATCATAGTTTGCACATTTGTTTGGACATCTTAGAAAACTCGCCACTTTATCAACCAAATCAGAAGCAAAATCCAAATCACTCCTGACTTACTTGCACATGTTTTCCTGGGCTTGGTGGCTCTGGTGCTGGCTTCACTGCCGGTGACATGTATTTGCACTATCACCTTGCATGGCCAAATAGGATACTAGAGCTTGAATTGCACATAAGGGATAGTGACCACGGCCAATGTGAATAAACGCACCCCGATGAAAGGGATCTGTCTTGGAAACCTTAATATTCATGCCAAGTGAAGTTGGAGAGCTTAAGGAATCCAGTGCAATGTCTTGCAGCGTCAAATGGCACGAAGGAGAGAAGGAGCTAAGGCTAGGAACGGTAAACTCTAATGCCTGTAGAAAGCCAAAATAGGCCAGGGTGCAAGCTGCCCAAAACATGCAATGATCCGGGAGAGAGAGATCCAAGGAACGAACAATAGTCAACATGATCGAATCGGTAATGGGGAGGCACTCTGACGAAGCCAGTCCTTGAGTACGCTTGATGCCACGTACCACCCTTTGCAGACGCAGACAGTTGAGGAGTAGGTTCGGAAAACCCTGCTCAATGTGCATAGCACGGACTGCGGGAGGTAGACTTTGATTGAAGATGTGCAGAGAGAGTCGGTGAGGAATGTGGCAAAGAGGCACAGTGTCCACTCATCAGCAGGACAGGGAGAGCCATTTTGATGGAGTTTGCCCGCTTGGCTGCAGAAGTCAAAGAACTTCCTCCGAGCGGATAAATAAGACTTGCACATGGACGAGGCCAATCCCTAAGCTAGGAAGGCAGTGCATCGGACTTCCAAAGAGGAGATATCAAGAGGTCCAGGAGCTGCTGAGGGACTGGTGTTGGATGCTGGTGGGCATGTGGTGCCAGCCGCCGAAACTCCTGCCAACAAAAGTGAGAGAAAGCATCAGCAATATCGTTCTGGGCTCATAAAGTGCCCATAACCTAAACGTTTTTATTTTCGTATCTAAATCTACATGTCACGTAATGAACATCTACGGGTAGTATGCATCGCTGCAGACAAAAACGATCCACTCAACAGGCAAGCGAGGACAAAAGGATGAAGACAAAGTGAGCAAAATGCAAATACAGCCTTGAATGCGAAATTGCTGATCCGCCAAAATCAGCGAGCAAGCAATTTGAACTGTGATGTGCAATCGCAAATAACTGCCCCTTGGAAATTGTGGGCCACCTCCGCTTGAGCCTGGCAGAATGTAGGGAAACTGCTGGCCAGCTAGCCTTGTTTCGAGGTTAACCTTGCCTAAATTATAAATTTAGCCACATTAAAATAAAATGACTTCTGATGTTTGAAATGGATTGAAATTTGGCAAGATGAGTAAGAAATTCTAATTATAGTACATGAAAATGTAATAAAATCCAAATCAAAAATTTGACCATAGGGGCACTTTAAGTTTCTTTTCATCTGATTGGAATGAGGAATGAAATTAGCCTGCCTAATCATCTGATGGGCAGTAACCATGACAACAAAGGCAGCAAGAGTGGCAAAAAACAATACGTTTATTTTCTTTAATGAGTGAAAACAATACCTCTGCATGTGCATTTTACATTTTTGTACATTTCTTCGCTGTTCCCTGCAGCGAACCAATACTCTAAAAATTACTGCCACATTGTTTAACTTTGTAACAGGTTATCAGAGGTGATGACAAATTCACTCACTTGTTCTATCACTCAGCTGTTGAAACTTAATGACATGACATAATGACATATGCTTTGTTAAGAAATGCGTTTCGTAACAAGAACAAGGTGAATCTAGTGATAACAATAACTAATTTGTTGTAAACGAATATATATGAACAACAATGAGCTTAAGAAGTTTCACATTTGGAGTCTTTAATGCAACATTAAAATCGATCCAAATAGAGACAAGCGTTTTGATGAGGATCTACCTTGAAATAATAAAATTTAATCTCAGTTAGGTACGGTCCGTATGTATTCCAGGATGATCAACTGGTTTTACGTTTCCTTTTTTTTGTTCAGATGGACAACGAGGGACCCAGAGTTCGAATCTTGTCCAGGCCCATTTTTTTTCTTCCCGAACTAGACATTTATGAAAGTGATGTATTTTTTTTTGCGTTTGTCAAAAGTCATAATGATTACGTTTAATTTAAACTATTGAACCATGTCGGTATAAAAACATAAGCCCACCGCAATATTGCATTACGTGTTTAACAACTATTCACCGAAGTGGAGGTGGGTAGTGGTGGATATTTACCGAGCCGTGAAGCAAATTTTTGCGAGTTGCTGGGAGGTGAATAGCACTTGCTATTCTGAGTTTCAGTAGCCAATCAGAGCGTGCCAACAATGCTATCCACTGTTTCAGTATATACCAATAGCATTTATTCACTGGTTGGCTCACAGGAGCCTTTGATTCTGTGTTTATTTTAGCAGTTAGACTTGCGAAAGCTGCATTTTCAAAAAAATGGTTCAAGTCGCTCAAAAGTAGAGCCACAAATCACCAAAATAAACACAGAAAAACAAAGTTAAACAACATAAGAGTTATTTTCAGAGTTTTTATTTTATGGCTTGGGGCAGTTTCTAGTAATTTCTAGCACTTACACTTTAGATGGATCAATACAGCAATTCTTTATCAGTTGATGCTACATGTGCAATAATGGAATCAAACAAATGTTCAGTCATTGGTGAACAAGTTATGGTCATTGTTAAGTTATAAACTGAATTGTACTGTTTTCATTTCGCTTTTTGGTTTTTGCTCTCGGAAACACTTGTATGTATGTAGGCTTATGTTAGATAACCAGAAGTAAGGAATCATCAAAAAAAAATTACTTTTTTCTTTTAATTTATTTATTTTATTAGCATAAGGAGGATCATCAAAATATGGCGCTTGTATCTACTGTTAAGGAAAACATACATACATGCACAACAACCACAATTGAGGAGAGAAAATATGAAAGTAGCTCCTGGCCGGGCATTGTTAAGGTGTGTAATAATATAGAACAAGAATCATAACATCCAAAGTGAAATGGCCATTCCTTGAAAAGAGTATTATATATATTTTTATCATTTTACCTTTTCATTGTAGAAATTAAGCAAGGCTCTAAAGAACAGTCTGATAACTCAATGCTGAAAATTTAACATGTAATTTCTGTCTGTCTTTTTTTGGTCATGGCCTTAGAAAGTAAACGCAATGTAGAGGTCAAGGAAATATCCGAACTCAAACTGCTTTTTTTCCTCCTTTTTTGGAAAATAGCCATGCTAGAAGAACAGATTTCTGAAATCAAAGGGCCATTGTTGATGGCCAGCCTAGGGTTTGATAGTGTAAGTCACAGCTGTTATTCCTCGCATAGATGTTGAGTTTGCTTTAAATTTTGATAGTGCTGGCAGTCCATAAGCTGGATAGAGAGAAGACAGAAAATATTATTACATTTGAAATGCAAATTTTGTTCCATCTATAAGAAAAGTACTGTATTTTCTCAATTAAATGCCCCCGGCATTTATTTCAAACTTGGCCTAGTGGACCCGGCGTTTCTTTGAATCAGCAGTTTTTTCTCGCCCGCCATTTTTTAAGAAAGGGTTATTATTCATTTTTCTTGGCAGCCATGTACCTTGCCCTTAAATGTTAAGTTTATTATACCACAAATAAACGATTGAGGGGCTTACTTACAACTTCCTCTATTATACCCGGCGTTTATTCGGGGCCTGGCGTTTAATCGAGAAAATACGGTAACCAATTACGGTGTATGCATTGAGCTGAAGAAACGGGAGAAGCAAAAAAACAACTGAAGATGTGAAGGCAGAAGCATGAACATTTGATGTATACAATAACAAAATCACAACTGAGGAACTATCAGTTTGGTCTCAGTCAGGCTTTTAGGTGGAACTTTTAAACTGCTTGGTCTTTCATACTATAAGTTGCCAATTAAGTAAAGTGACAGATATGAGTATGTATTTAAAAAAGGTGCATACAGAAACATAACAACACTATGAATCGTGTTTCCTTTTTGCAACTTTTTTCTTTTATAGACAACTCAATTAAGCCAGCGTCATGCCGTATTAGAGAAATGGATGCACACAAGGGTTACAACAACGGTTGAGGTAATGAAGTTAACTTTGTCAATGTTCATCATATGGTGCAATCATCCTTACCTTTGCATTCTTTTTTTATTGTTAACAAGGGTGCAGTCCAAAACTTTTAATCGTTTATTGGAGGATATAAGTTCTGTCCAGTAATGCCCTAGCTAGTGAGGTAAATTACAATGTAACTGTATTTCCAATTAATTTTCACAACTAGCAATCAACCAAGATTTGGTGAGCAGCGCATAACCTAATGAAATGTCGTCATTAATTTAGGTTGATTTTGGCTAATTCTAAAAACTGCTGCTGAGACACTTTCATGAGTTAATTAACTCAAGGTTTTGTGAAAATTGCTTGCCTATTCATCCTATTTCATGTCTATATTTGATGTTTTAACATAAAAGTTTGACACATTAACCAATCTCCTGGTTTAACAAAAATAAAACTGCCTCGCGATCTTTCAGTTGATGATAATATTTATGAATTAAAGTAGTAATTGGTCATTGCAAGAAGAGGATGTCCCTGACAAATGTGCAAGAAAAAACCTTGGAGATTTTGAAGCTAAAATACATCATTCATTTGATGGCCACTGTTTTAGTATTAATTTAGTGATACCAAAAATACAGTAAATATGAGATATTTTTTTCTCAAAAGAAATTGCCTGATGATGATGAAGATGATGCTGATGGAGATTATGATGCTGATGGAGATTATGATATTGATGACGATGTTCTTGACGACAAACAATCCCTACCAAATGCATAGGAAAGGTAATATAATTATTTGAGAAATCTCCCCATTTAATATTCTTAATCTAAAATATGGTTTGCTCATTTGATTGGCCAGATGAAATTTTGTCAAGCTTATTAGTATCTAAACTATCAAGAATACAATATGTGAATTTTTGTGAGCCTCGGTTGTTGTTTTTGTTAAAGGAAATGTCTGATTGAAACTAATGATGAAGACCATGATGATGTTGATAATGACGTTATTGTTAATGACAATAAGGAAGAGGAAATTCCTGCCAAATGTGCAAGAAAGGTAATATGTTTGAGAAATCTCCCCATTTTAAATACTTAATCTAAAATATGGTTTGGTCATTTGATTGGCCAGTTGAATGTTGTGAAATGTACATGTATTTATCTTTCATTGAAAGTTTTCTTTTATACTACTTAGAATAAAACACATCAATCAAACAAACCACTTCCTCCAATTTATCCAACAAGGCTTAGTGAGTCTGCTCACTAACCGTTCCTGCATAACAACTATGATTATGGACAATAAACAAGAAAGTTCAACAAAACTTCTGCGAGTTTGTTTTCATGTACTTTTGAGTACTGAATAATCCTATAATCCAAAGTTGAAAAATGATATCACAGAGATGTGTTCTCAGTAAATTGGATTTATGTACACAAAACAATAATGTGTTATCTGTAATTCTGGAAAGAAGTTTTGACTTTCAACAAACATTCCTGTCACTTTTGTTATGTGCCACCCAAGGGGATCATTTTCCAGACTGTGCTAACATCTATGGACCAGTATAAAACTCAACATGTTTTAACAATGTTTGTTTCTCCCCAGGCAAACATTTTTATCACACACAGAATGAGAATCAGAAAATTAAGGACTTGAAAGAGGTGAGTTTAACTCTGTAAATTAACTTAATGAGGCTTGCAACAGTTTTTTTTACCTTGGGGAGTATCTTTTACATGAAAGTCAATCAAAAAATAATAAGTGTGATAAAGTTGCAACCATCCAAGAGCTGAATTTGTATCATCAAAGATGTTTTCAAACAAAGAGATAACTTTAATTTTTTTACATGTGGAAGAAATTTGTGACAATGGGCAAACTCATACTGCAAAAATTAATTTTTGATTAACTTGTACTTGAAAACTGACTTGAATACTTCAAACCTTAAAAGTTTCTTTTAATTGCCCGTAGCTAGCTAATCCGGCAATGGTGGTCAGCACAGGTGATCAGATGAAACATTAATAGCAAAGGTGATTACACTAACATTTCACTATAAAATATCTGACTAGATTTTGAGAAAAACGACATTGCTTAGGACAAAGGGCTGCTGTAGTAATGACCGTTGCATGGAAACCATTTGAGTGAGTTAGTTGCATACTCGGCATTTTTTATGCATTTTGTTTAAACTTGGAAACAACAAAGCATGCTCCAAACCTCATAAAATTACTGCTGTTGCATTACTAATTGCTTTTGCAACTGCTTGTAGCATAGTTGTATATTGCTACTCTAAAATCCGAGTATAAATAAAGTATATGTATGTATGTGATTTACGTGTGCTGTAGAAGAATCTAAGTGGGAAACTAGAAAAAAATATATTTTAAGTTGCCTGTGATAAGTTGTGTTGATACAAACCAAATTTATTGTCTTTTGTGTACCTGGAATGTTAGTCACAAACTGATAACTGATTCGATTGTTTTGCAACCATGATCGTACAACCTTTCCTTATTATTTTTTAGTTTTGTATTTTGATACAATTTTTAAATGCACCCTGTGTTTCAACTTGTATTATTTGGGTGTTTATAAACTTAGGTGGCACTGAAACGTCTCCAGTCCTAACAATGGTTTGACTAATTAGGTTTATTCTTATTCAAAATTGGCTTGGGTTAAGGTTTTTATACCTGCAAATATGTCTGACTTTTTTTAAAGTATTAATATTATTAGTACTGTGGCATCTTAAATTGATTTTAAGAGAAGCCACTTCAGTGAATTGACAGTGAAAAGGAATTGAACTGGAACCAACAATGAACTTCATCTGACCAATCATAGTGCGCGCATTTGTTTGAACATCCTATAAAACTCGATAAGGCACGCACATGACGAAAGTAAAACTGTTATGGCGTAACAATGAACTTCATCTGACTAATCATAGTGTGCGCATTTGTTAGAACATCTTGTAAAATTCATTAATAATTCATAAGGGTACTAACAAATAGAAATGTGCCATTCCAATCACATGGTTACCCTGTAATCCAGATACAACTCATTAGTGAGTTGTATCTGATATGTAAATTAGATACAACCACCAGTGAGTTGTATCTGATATGTAAATTAGATACAACCACTAGTGAATTGTATCTGGAATGTAAATTTCACAAGTTGTTTACTACATTCGCATCTGTGTTGTATCGGCACTATACATTCACTCGGCTGTGACTCGTGATTGTATAGGCCGATACACATTCCCGCTCATGTAGTGAACATTACTTCGAAAACTTGATAAGGTAGAAAGAGAAAGTGTTATGACGTAACAATGAACTTAATATCACCAGTCATAGGGCGCGCATTTGTTTGAACATCTTAGAAAACTCGATAAGGCACGCGCGTGATGTAAGAGAAAGTGTTATGGCGTAACAATGAACTGAATCTCACCACTCATAGGGCGCGCATTTGTTTGAACATCTTCGTATGATGTAAGAGAAACTGTTATGGCGTAACAATGAAATTAATCTTACCAATTATAGGGTGCGAATTTGTTTGAAGATCTTATAAAACTCGATAAGGCACGCGCATGACGTGATTGTATAGGCCGATACACATTCCCGCTCATGTAGTGAACATTACTTCGAAAACTCCATAAGGTAGAAAGAGAAAGTGTTATGACGTAACAATGAACTTAATATCACCAGTCATAGGGCGCGCATTTGTTTGAACATCTTAGAAAACTCGATAAGGCACGCGCGTGATGTAAGAGAAAGTGTTATGGCGTAACAATGAACTGAATCTCACCACTCATAGGGCGCGCATTTGTTTGAACATCTTCGTATGATGTAAGAGAAACTGTTATGGCGTAACAATGAAATTAATCTTACCAATTATAGGGTGCGAATTTGTTTGAAGATCTTATAAAACTCGATAAGGCACGCGCATGACTTAAGAGAAACTGTTATGACGTAACAATGAACTTAATATCACCAGTCATAGGGCGGGCATTTGTTTGAACATCTTAGAAAACTCGATAAGGCATGCACATGATGTAAGAGAAAGTGTTATGGTATAACAATGAACTTAATCTGACCAATCATAGGGCGCGCATTTGTTTGAACATCTTAGAAAACTCGATAAGGCATGCACATGATGTAAGAGAAAGTGTTATGGTATAACAATGAACTTAATCTGACCAATCATAGGGCACGCATTTGTTTGAACATCTTAGAAAACTCGATAACGCATGCACATGATGTAAGAGAAAGTGTTATGGTATAACAATGAACTGAATCTCACCAATCATAGGGCGCGCATTTGTTTGAACATCTTAGAAAACTCGATAAGGCACGTACATGATGTAAGAGAAAGTGTTATGGCATAACAATGAGCTTAATCTCACCAATCATAGGGCGCGCATTTGTTTGAACATCTTAGAAAACTCGATAAAGCATGCGCATGATGTAAAAGTAGTGTTATGACGTAACAATGAACTTAATCTCACCAGTCATAGGGCGCGCATTTGTTTGAACATCTTAAGGCCGCCGCACACTAGCCGATTTTTTGTCTTTAGAACGCCGACAAGTTAAGATTTTTTGTCGGCCGACAAAAAAATATCTGGCAGTGCTAGATCTTAAAACGTCTTGTCGGGCATCGTCGGCTAGTGTGCGGTGAACCGAGACAAAAAATCGGCGTTCCAAAGACAAAAAATCGGCTAGTGTGCGGCGGCCTTTAGAAAACTCGATAAGGGACGCGCGTGATGTAAGAGAAAGTGTTATGGCGTAACAATGAACTGAATCTCACCAGTCATAGGGCGCGCATTTGTTTGAACATCTTAGAAAACTTTATAAGGCATGCACATGATGAAAGAGAAACTGTTATGGCGTAATAATGAACTTAATCTCACCAATCTTAGGGCGCGCATTTGTTTGAACATCTTAGAAAACTCGATAAGGCACCCGCATGACTTAAGAGAAAGTGTTATGGCATAACAATAAAATTAATCTCACCAATCAGAGGGCGCGCATTTGTTTGAACATCTTAGAAAACTCGATAATGCATGCACATGATGTAGGAGAAACTGTTATGGCGTAACAATGAACTTAATCTCACCATTCATAGGACGAGCATTTGTTTGAACATCTTAGAAAACTCGATAAGGCATGCGCATGATGTAAGAGAAAGTGTTATGGCATAACAATGAGCTTAATCTCACCAATCATAGGGCGCGCATTTGTTTGAACATCTTAGAAAACTCGATAAAGCATGCGCATGATGTAAAAGTAGTGTTATGACGTAACAATGAACTTAATCTCACCAGTCATAGGGCGCGCATTTCTTTGAACATCTTAGAAAACTCGATAAGGGACGCGCGTGATGTAAGAGAAAGTGTTATGGCGTAACAATGAAATGAATCTCGCCAGTCATAGGGCGCGCATTTGTTTGAACATCTTAGAAAACTTTATAAGGCATGCACATGATGAAAGAGAAACTGTTATGGCGTAATAATGAACTTAATCTCACCAATCTTAGGGCGCGCATTTGTTTGAACATCTTAGAAAACTCGATAAGGCACCCGCATGACTTAAGAGAAAGTGTTATGGCATAACAATGAAGTTAATCTGACCATTCATAGGGCACGCATTTGTTTGAACATCTTAGAAAACTCGATAAGGCACCCGCATGACTTAAGAGAAAGTGTTATGGCATAACAATAAAATTAATCTCACCAATCATAGGGCGCGCATTTGTTTGAACATCTTAGAAAACTCGATAACGCATGCACATGATGTAGGAGAAACTGTTATGGCGTAACAATGAACTTAATCTCACCATTTATAGGGCGAGCATTTGTTTGAACATCTTAGAAAACTCGATAAGGCATGCACATGATGTAAGAGACAGTGTTATGCAGTAACAATGAACTTATTCTGACCAATCATAGGGCACGCATTTGTTTGAGCATCTTAGAAAACTCGATAAGGCACCCGCATGACATAAGAGAAACTGATATGGCGTAACAATGAACTTAATCTCACCAATCATAGGGCGCGCATTTGTTTGAACATCTCATATAAAACTCGATAAGGAACGCGCGCGACGTAAGAGAAAGTGTTATGGTATAACAAAGAAGTTTATCTGACCAATCATAGGGCGCGCATTTGTTTGAACATCTTAGAAAACTGGATAATGCACGCGCATGATGTAAGAGAAAGTGTTATGGCGTAACAATGAGCTGAATCTCACCAATCATAGGGCGCGCATTTGTTTGAACATCTTATAAAACTCGATAAGGAACGCGCGCGACGTAAGAGAAAGTGTTATGGTATAACAATGAGCTTAATCTCACCAATCATAGGGCGCGCATTTGTTTGAACATCTTAGAAAACTCGATAAGGCACGCGCATGAGTTAAGAGAAAGTGTTATGGCATAACAATGAGCTTAATCTCACCAATCATAGGGCGCGCATTTGTTTGAACATCTTAGAAAACTCGATAAGGCACGCACATGATGTAAGAGAAAGTGTTATGGGGTAACAGTGAACTTAATCTCACCAGTCATAGGGCGCGCATTAGTTTGAACATCTTAGAAAACTCGGTAACGCATGCGCGCGATGTAAGAGAAAGTGTTATGACATAACAATGAACTGAATCTCACCAGTCATGGCGCGCGCATTTGTTTGAACATCTTAGAAAACTTGATAAGGCATGCGCGTGATGTAAGAGAAAGTTTTATGGCGTAACAATGAACTTAATCTCACCAATCTAGGGCGCGTATTTGTTTGAACATCTTAGAAAACTCGATAAGGCACGCGCATGACGTAAGAGAAACTGTTATGGCGTAACAATGAACTTAATCTCACCAATCATAGGGCGCGCATTTGTTTGAACATCTTAGAAAACTCGATAAGGCACGCGCGTGATGTAAGAGAAAGTGTTATGGCGTAACAATGAACTGAATCTCACCAGTCATAGGGCGCGCATTTGTTTGAACATCTTAGAAAACTTTATAAGGCATGCACATGATGTAAGAGAAACTGTTATGGCGTAACAATGAACTTAATCTCACCAGTCATAAGGCGCGCATGTGTTTGAACATCTTAGAAAACTCGATAAGGCATGCACATGATGTAAGAGAAAGTGTTATGGCGTAACAACGAACTTAATCTGACCAATGATAGGGCGCGCATTTGTTTGAACATCTTAGAAAACTCGATAAGGCATGCACATTATGTAAGAGAAAGTGTTATGGCGTAACAACGAACTTAATCTGACCAGTCATAGGGCGCGCATTTGTTTGAACATCTTAGAAAACTCGATAAGGCACGTACATGATGTAAGAGAAACTGTTATGGCGTAACAACGAACTTAATCTCACCAATCATAGGGCGCGCATTTGTTTGAACATCGTAGAAAACTTTATAAGGCATGCACATGATGTAAGAGAAAGTGTTATGGCGTAACAATGAACTTAATCTCACCAATCGTAGGGCGCGCATTTGTTTGAACATCTTAGAAAACTCGATAAGGCACCCGCATGACTTAAGAGAAAGTGTTATGGCATAACAATGTAGTTAATCTGACCATTCATAGGGCACGCATTTGTTTGTACATCTTAGAAAACTCGATAAGGCACCCGCATGACTTAAGAGAAACTGTTATGGCGTAACAATAAACTTAATCTCAGCAATGATAGGGCGCGCATTTGTTTGAACATCTTAGAAAATTCGATAAGGCACGCACATGATGTAAGAGAAAGTGTTATGGCGTAACAATGAACTTAATCTCACCAATCATAGGGCGCGCATTTGTTTGAACATCTTAGAAAACTCGATAAGGCACGCGCGTGATGTAAGAGACAGTGTTATGGCGTAACAACGAACTTAATCTCACCAATCATAGGGCGAGCATTTGTTTGAACATCTTAGAAAACTCTATAACGCATGCACATGATGTAGAAGAAACTGTTATGGCGTAACAATGAACTTAATCTCACCAATCATAGGGCGCGCATTTGTTTCAACATCTTATAAAACTCGATAAGGAACGCGCGCGACGTAAGAGAAAGTGTTATGGTATAACAATGAGCTTAATCTCACCAATCATAGGGCGCGCATTTGTTTGAACATCTTAGAAAACTCGATAAGGCACGCGCATGAGGTAAGAGAAAGTGTTATGGCATAACAATGAGCTTAATCTCACCAATCATAGGGCGCGCATTTGTTTGAACATCTTAGAAAACTCGATAAGGCACGCACATGATGTAAGAGAAAGTGTTATGGGGTAACAGTGAACTTAATCTCACCAGTCATAGGGCGCGCATTTGTTTGAACATCTTAGAAAACTCGATAACGCATGCGCCTGATGTAAGAGAAAGTGTTATGACGTAACAATGAACTGAATCTCACCAGTCATGGCGCGCGCATTTGTTTGAACATCTTAGAAAACTTTATAAGGCATGCACATGATGTAAGAGAAACTGTTATGGCGCAACAATGACTTAAATCTCACCAATCTTAGGGCGCGCATTTGTTTGAACATCTTAGAAAACTCGATAAGGCACCCGCATGACTTAAGAGAAACTGTTATGGCGTAACAATGAACTTAATCTGACCACTCATAGGGCGGGCATTTGTTTGAACATCTTAGAAAACTTTATAAGGCATGCACATGATGTAAGAGAAACTGTTATGGCGCAACAATGACTTAAATCTCAGCAATGATAGGGCGCGCATTTGTTTGAACATCTTAGAAAATTCGATAAGGCACGCACATGATGTAAGAGAAACTGTTATGGCGTAACAATGAACTTAATCTGACCACTCATAGGGCGGGCATTTGTTTGAACATCTTAGAAAACTCGATAAGGCACGCGCGTGATGTAAGAGAAAGTGTTATGGCGTAACAATGAACTGAATCTCACCAGTCATAGGGCGCGCATTTGTTTGAACATCTTAGAAAACTTTATAAGGCATGCACATGATGTAAGAGAAACTGTTATGGCGTAACAATGAACTTAATCTCACCAGTCATAAGGCGCGCATGTGTTTGAACATCTTAGAAAACTCGATAAGGCATGCACATGATGTAAGAGAAAGTGTTATGGCGTAACAACGAACTTAATCTGACCAATCATAGGGCGCGCATTTGTTTGAACATCTTAGAAAACTCGATAAGGCATGCACATGATGTAAGAGAAAGTGTTATGGCGTAACAACGAACTTAATCTCACCAATCATAGGGCGGGCATTTGTTTGAACATCTTAGAAAACTCGATAAGGCATGCACATGATGTAAGAGAAACTGTTATGGCATAACAATGAACTCAATCTATCCAACCATAGGACGCGCATTTGTTTGAACATCTTAGAAAACTCGATAAGGCACGCGCATGACGTAAGAGAAACTGTTATGGCGTAACAATGAACTTAATCTGACCACTCATAGGGCGGGCATTTGTTTGAACATCTTAGAAAACTCGATAAGGCACGCGCGTGATGTAAGAGAAAGTGTTATGGCGTAACAATGAACTGAATCTCACCAGTCATAGGGCGCGCATTTGTTTGAACATCTTAGAAAACTTTATAAGGCATGCACACGATGTAAGAGAAACTGTTATGGCGTAACAATGAACTTAATCTCACCAGTCATAAGGCGCGCATGTGTTTGAACATCTTAGAAAACTCGATAAGGCATGCACATGATGTAAGAGAAAGTGTTATGGCGTAACAACGAACTTAATCTGACCACTCATAGGGCGGGCATTTGTTTGAACATCTTAGAAAACTCGATAAGGCACGCCCGTGATGTAAGAGAAAGTGTTATGGCGTAACAATGAACTGAATCTCACCAGTCATAGGGCGCGCATTTGTTTGAACATCTTAGAAAACTTTATAAGGCATACACATGATGTAAGAGAAACTGTTATGGCGTAACAATTAACTTAATCTGACCAATGATAGGGCGCGCATTTGTTTGAACATCTTAGAAAACTCGATAAGGCACCCGCATGACTTAAGAGAAAGTGTTATGGCATAACAATGAAGTTAATCTGACCATTCATAGGGCACGCATTTGTTTAAACATCTTAGAAAACTCGAGAAGGCACCCGCATGACTTAAAAGAAACTGTGATGGCGTAACAATGAACTTAATCTCACCAATGATAGGGCGCGCATTTGTTTGAACATCTTAGAAAATTCGATAAGGCACGCACATGATGTAAGAGAAAGTTTTATGGCGTTACAATGAACTTAATCTCACCAATCTAGGGCGCTTATTTGTTTGAACATCTTAGAAAACTCGATAAGGCATGCGCGTGATGTAAGAGAAAGTTTTATGGCGTAACAATGAACTTAATCTCACCAATCTAGGGCGCGTATTTGTTTGAACATCTTAGAAAACTCGATAAGGCACGCGCATGACGTAAGAGAAACTGTTATGGCGTAACAATGAACTTAATCTGACCACTCATAGGGCGGGCATTTGTTTGAACATCTTAGAAAACTCGATAAGGCACGCGCGTGATGTAAGAGAAAGTGTTATGGCGTAACAATGAACTGAATCTCACCAGTCATAGGGCGCGCATTTGTTTGAACATCTTAGAAAACTTTATAAGGCATGCACATGATGTAAGAGAAACTGTTATGGCGTAACAATGAACTTAATCTCACCAGTCATAAGGCGCGCATGTGTTTGAACATCTTAGAAAACTCGATAAGGCATGCACATGATGTAAGAGAAAGTGTTATGGCGTAACAACGAACTTAATCTGACCAATCATAGGGCGCGCATTTGTTTGAACATCTTAGAAAACTCGATAAGGCATGCACATGATGTAAGAGAAAGTGTTATGGCGTAACAACGAACTTAATCTCACCAATCATAGGGCGGGCATTTGTTTGAACATCTTAGAAAACTCGATAAGGCATGCACATGATGTAAGAGAAACTGTTATGGCATAACAATGAACTCAATCTATCCAACCATAGGACGCGCATTTGTTTGAACATCTTAGAAAACTCGATAAGGCACGCGCATGACGTAAGAGAAACTGTTATGGCGTAACAATGAACTTAATCTGACCACTCATAGGGCGGGCATTTGTTTGAACATCTTAGAAAACTCGATAAGGCACGCGCGTGATGTAAGAGAAAGTGTTATGGCGTAACAAATGAACTGAATCTCACCAGTCATAGGGCGCGCATTTGTTTGAACATCTTAGAAAACTTTATAAGGCATGCACACGATGTAAGAGAAACTGTTATGGCGTAACAATGAACTTAATCTCACCAGTCATAAGGCGCGCATGTGTTTGAACATCTTAGAAAACTCGATAAGGCATGCACATGATGTAAGAGAAAGTGTTATGGCGTAACAACGAACTTAATCTGACCACTCATAGGGCGGGCATTTGTTTGAACATCTTAGAAAACTCAATAAGGCACGCCCGTGATGTAAGAGAAAGTGTTATGGCGTAACAATGAACTGAATCTCACCAGTCATAGGGCGCGCATTTGTTTGAACATCTTAGAAAACTTTATAAGGCATGCACATGATGTAAGAGAAACTGTTATGGCGTAACAATTAACTTAATCTCACCAATGATAGGGCGCGCATTTGTTTGAACATCTTAGAAAACTTTATAAGGCATGCACATGATGTAAGAGAAACTGTTATGGCGTGACAATTAACTTAATCTCACCAATGATAGGGCGCGCATTTGTTTGAACATCTTAGAAAACTCGATAAGGCACCCGCATGACTTAAGAGAAAGTGTTATGGCATAACAATGAAGTTAATCTGACCATTCATAGGGCACGCATTTGTTTGAACATCTTAGAAAACTCGAGAAGGCACCTGCATGATGTAAGAGAAAGTGTTATGGCATAACAATGAACTCAATCTATCCAACCATAGGACGCGCGTTTGTTTGAACATCTTAGAAAACTCGATAAGGCATGCGCGTGATGTAAGAGAAAGTTTTATGGCGTAACAATGAACTTAATCTCACCAATGATAAAGCGCGCATTTGTTTGAACATCTTAGAAAATTCGATAAGGCACGCACATGATGTAAGAGAAAGTGTTATGGCGTAACAATGAACTTAATCTCACCAATCATAGGGCGCGCATTTGTTTGAACATCTTAGAAAACTCGATAAAGCATGCGCGTGATGTAAGAGAAAGTTTTATGGCGTAACAATGAACTTAATCTCACCAATCTAGGGCGCGTATTTGTTTGAACATCTTAGAAAACTCGATAAGGCACGCGCATGACGTAAGAGAAACTGTTATGGCGTAACAATGAACTTAATCTGACCACTCATAGGGCGGGCATTTGTTTGAACATCTTAGAAAACTCGATAAGGCACGCGCGTGATGTAAGAGAAAGTGTTATGGCGTAACAATGAACTGAATCTCACCAGTCATAGGGCGCGCATTTGTTTGAACATCTTAGAAAACTTTATAAGGCATGCACAAGATGTAAGAGAAACTGTTATGGCGTAACAATGAACTTAATCTCACCAGTCATAAGGCGCGCATGTGTTTGAACATCTTAGAAAACTCGATAAGGCATGCACATGATGTAAGAGAAAGTGTTATGGCGTAACAACGAACTTAATCTGACCAATCATAGGGCGCGCATTTGTTTGAACATCTTAGAAAACTCGATAAGGCATGCACATGATGTAAGAGAAAGTGTTATGGCGTAACAACGAACTTAATCTGACCAATCATAGGGCGCGCATTTGTTTGAACATCTTAGAAAACTCGATAAGGCACGTACATGATGTAAGAGAAACTGTTATGGCGTAACAACGAACTTAATCTCACCAATCATAGGGCGCGCATTTGTTTGAACATCTTAGAAAACTTTATAAGGCATGCACATGATGTAAGAGAAAGTGTTATGGCGTAACAATGAACTTAATCTCACCAATCGTAGGGCGCGCATTTGTTTGAACATCTTAGAAAACTCGATAAGGCACCCGCATGACTTAAGAGAAAGTGTTATGGCATAACAATGTAGTTAATCTGACCATTCATAGGGCACGCATTTGTTTGTACATCTTAGAAAACTCGATAAGGCACCCGCATGACTTAAGAGAAACTGTTATGGCGTAACAATAAACTTAATCTCAGCAATGATAGGGCGCGCATTTGTTTGAACATCTTAGAAAATTCGATAAGGCACGCACATGATGTAAGAGAAAGTGTTATGGCGTAACAATGAACTTAATCTCACCAATCATAGGGCGCGCATTTGTTTGAACATCTTAGAAAACTCGATAAGGCACGCGCGTGATGAAAGAGACAGTGTTATGGCGTAACAACGAACTTAATCTTACCAATCATAGGGCGAGCATTTGTTTGAACATCTTAGAAAACTCTTTAACGCATGCACATGATGTAGAAGAAACTGTTATGGCGTAACAATGAACTTAATCTCACCAATCATAGGGCGCGCATTTGTTTCAACATCTTATAAAACTCGATAAGGAACGCGCGCGACGTAAGAGAAAGTGTTATGGTATAACAATGAGCTTAATCTCACCAATCATAGGGCGCGCATTTGTTTGAACATCTTAGAAAACTCGATAAGGCACGCGCATGAGGTAAGAGAAAGTGTTATGGCATAACAATGAGCTTAATCTCACCAATCATAGGGCGCGCATTTGTTTGAACATCTTAGAAAACTCGATAAGGCACGCACATGATGTAAGAGAAAGTGTTATGGGGTAACAGTGAACTTAATCTCACCAGTCATAGGGCGCGCATTTGTTTGAACATCTTAGAAAACTCGATAACGCATGCGCCTGTTGTAAGAGAAAGTGTTATGACGTAACAATGAACTGAATCTCACCAGTCATGGCGCGCGCATTTGTTTGAACATCTTAGAAAACTTTATAAGGCATGCACATGATGTAAGAGAAACTGTTATGGCGCAACAATGACTTAAATCTCACCAATCTTAGGGCGCGCATTTGTTTGAACATCTTAGAAAACTCGATAAGGCACCCGCATGACTTAAGAGAAACTGATGTGGCGTAACAATTAACTTAATCTCACCAATGATAGGGCGCGCATTTGTTTGAACATCTTAGAAAACTCGATAAGGCACCCGCATGACTTAAGAGAAAGTGTTATGGCATAACAATGAAGTTAATCTGACCATTCATAGGGCACGCATTTGTTTGAACATCTTAGAAAACTCGAGAAGGCACCCGCATGACTTAAGAGAAACTGTGATGGCGTAACAATGAACTTAATCTCACCAATGATAGGGCGCGCATTTGTTTGAACATCTTAGAAAATTCGATAAGGCACGCACATGATGTAAGAGAAAGTGTTATGGCGTAACAATGAACTTAATCTCACCAATCATAGGTCGCGCATTTGTTTGAACATCTTAGAAAACTCGATAAGGCATGCGCGTGATGTAAGAGAAAGTTTTATGGCGTAACAATGAACTTAATCTCACCAATCTAGGGCGCGTATTTGTTTGAACATCTTAGAAAACTCGATAAGGCACGCGCATGACGTAAGAGAAACTGTTATGGCGTAACAATGAACTTAATCTGACCACTCATAGGGCGGGCATTTGTTTGAACATCTTAGAAAACTCGATAAGGCACGCGCGTGATGTAAGAGAAAGTGTTATGGCGTAACAATGAACTGAATCTCACCAGTCATAGGGCGCGCATTTGTTTGAACATCTTAGAAAACTTTATAAGGCATGCACATGATGTAAGAGAAACTGTTATGGCGTAACAATGAACTTAATCTCACCAGTCATAAGGCGCGCATGTGTTTGAACATCTTAGAAAACTCGATAAGGCATGCACATGATGTAAGAGAAAGTGTTATGGCGTAACAACGAACTTAATCTGACCAATCATAGGGCGCGCATTTGTTTGAACATCTTAGAAAACTCGATAAGGCATGCACATGATGTAAGAGAAAGTGTTATGGCGTAACAACGAACTTAATCTCACCAATCATAGGGCGGGCATTTGTTTGAACATCTTAGAAAACTCGATAAGGCATGCACATGATGTAAGAGAAACTGTTATGGCATAACAATGAACTCAATCTATCCAACCATAGGACGCGCATTTGTTTGAACATCTTAGAAAACTCGATAAGGCACGCGCATGACGTAAGAGAAACTGTTATGGCGTAACAATGAACTTAATCTGACCACTCATAGGGCGGGCATTTGTTTGAACATCTTAGAAAACTCGATAAGGCACGCGCGTGATGTAAGAGAAAGTGTTATGGCGTAACAAATGAACTGAATCTCACCAGTCATAGGGCGCGCATTTGTTTGAACATCTTAGAAAACTTTATAAGGCATGCACACGATGTAAGAGAAACTGTTATGGCGTAACAATGAACTTAATCTCACCATTCATAAGGCGCGCATGTGTTTGAACATCTTAGAAAACTCGATAAGGCATGCACATGATGTAAGAGAAAGTGTTATGGCGTAACAACGAACTTAATCTGACCACTCATAGGGCGGGCATTTGTTTGAACATCTTAGAAAACTCAATAAGGCACGCCCGTGATGTAAGAGAAAGTGTTATGGCGTAACAATGAACTGAATCTCACCAGTCATAGGGCGCGCATTTGTTTGAACATCTTAGAAAACTTTATAAGGCATGCACATGATGTAAGAGAAACTGTTATGGCGTAACAATTAACTTAATCTCACCAATGATAGGGTGCGCATTTGTTTGAACATCTTAGAAAACTTTATAAGGCATGCACATGATGTAAGAGAAACTGTTATGGCGTGACAATTAACTTAATCTCACCAATGATAGGGCGCGCATTTGTTTGAACATCTTAGAAAACTCGATAAGGCACCCGCATGACTTAAGAGAAAGTGTTATGGCATAACAATGAAGTTAATCTGACCATTCATAGGGCACGCATTTGTTTGAACATCTTAGAAAACTCGAGAAGGCACCTGCATGATGTAAGAGAAAGTGTTATGGCATAACAATGAACTCAATCTATCCAACCATAGGACGCGCGTTTGTTTGAACATCTTAGAAAACTCGATAAGGCATGCGCGTGATGTAAGAGAAAGTTTTATGGCGTAACAATGAACTTAATCTCACCAATGATAAAGCGCCCATTTGTTTGAACATCTTAGAAAATTCGATAAGGCACGCACATGATGTAAGAGAAAGTGTTATGGCGTAACAATGAACTTAATCTCACCAATCATAGGGCGCGCATTTGTTTGAACATCTTAGAAAACTCGATAAAGCATGCGCGTGATGTAAGAGAAAGTTTTATGGCGTAACAATGAACTTAATCTCACCAATCTAGGGCGCGTATTTGTTTGAACATCTTAGAAAACTCGATAAGGCACGCGCATGACGTAAGAGAAACTGTTATGGCGTAACAATGAACTTAATCTGACCACTCATAGGGCGGGCATTTGTTTGAACATCTTAGAAAACTCGATAAGGCACGCGCGTGATGTAAGAGAAAGTGTTATGGCGTAACAATGAACTGAATCTCACCAGTCATAGGGCGCGCATTTGTTTGAACATCTTAGAAAACTTTATAAGGCATGCACAAGATGTAAGAGAAACTGTTATGGCGTAACAATGAACTTAATCTCACCAGTCATAAGGCGCGCATGTGTTTGAACATCTTAGAAAACTCGATAAGGCATGCACATGATGTAAGAGAAAGTGTTATGGCGTAACAACGAACTTAATCTGACCAATCATAGGGCGCGCATTTGTTTGAACATCTTAGAAAACTCGATAAGGCATGCACATGATGTAAGAGAAAGTGTTATGGCGTAACAACGAACTTAATCTGACCAATCATAGGGCGCGCATTTGTTTGAACATCTTAGAAAACTCGATAAGGCACGTACATGATGTAAGAGAAACTGTTATGGCGTAACAACGAACTTAATCTCACCAATCATAGGGCGCGCATTTGTTTGAACATCTTAGAAAACTTTATAAGGCATGCACATGATGTAAGAGAAAGTGTTATGGCGTAACAATGAACTTAATCTCACCAATCGTAGGGCGCGCATTTGTTTGAACATCTTAGAAAACTCGATAAGGCACCCGCATGACTTAAGAGAAAGTGTTATGGCATAACAATGTAGTTAATCTGACCATTCATAGGGCACGCATTTGTTTGTACATCTTAGAAAACTCGATAAGGCACCCGCATGACTTAAGAGAAACTGTTATGGCGTAACAATAAACTTAATCTCAGCAATGATAGGGCGCGCATTTGTTTGAACATCTTAGAAAATTCGATAAGGCACGCACATGATGTAAGAGAAAGTGTTATGGCGTAACAATGAACTTAATCTCACCAATCATAGGGCGCGCATTTGTTTGAACATCTTAGAAAACTCGATAAGGCACGCGCGTGATGAAAGAGACAGTGTTATGGCGTAACAACGAACTTAATCTTACCAATCATAGGGCGAGCATTTGTTTGAACATCTTAGAAAACTCTTTAACGCATGCACATGATGTAGAAGAAACTGTTATGGCGTAACAATGAACTTAATCTCACCAATCATAGGGCGCGCATTTGTTTCAACATCTTATAAAACTCGATAAGGAACGCGCGCGACGTAAGAGAAAGTGTTATGGTATAACAATGAGCTTAATCTCACCAATCATAGGGCGCGCATTTGTTTGAACATCTTAGAAAACTCGATAAGGCACGCGCATGAGGTAAGAGAAAGTGTTATGGCATAACAATGAGCTTAATCTCACCAATCATAGGGCGCGCATTTGTTTGAACATCTTAGAAAACTCGATAAGGCACGCACATGATGTAAGAGAAAGTGTTATGGGGTAACAGTGAACTTAATCTCACCAGTCATAGGGCGCGCATTTGTTTGAACATCTTAGAAAACTCGATAACGCATGCGCCTGTTGTAAGAGAAAGTGTTATGACGTAACAATGAACTGAATCTCACCAGTCATGGCGCGCGCATTTGTTTGAACATCTTAGAAAACTTTATAAGGCATGCACATGATGTAAGAGAAACTGTTATGGCGCAACAATGACTTAAATCTCACCAATCTTAGGGCGCGCATTTGTTTGAACATCTTAGAAAACTCGATAAGGCACCCGCATGACTTAAGAGAAACTGATGTGGCGTAACAATTAACTTAATCTCACCAATGATAGGGCGCGCATTTGTTTGAACATCTTAGAAAACTCGATAAGGCACCCGCATGACTTAAGAGAAAGTGTTATGGCATAACAATGAAGTTAATCTGACCATTCATAGGGCACGCATTTGTTTGAACATCTTAGAAAACTCGAGAAGGCACCCGCATGACTTAAGAGAAACTGTGATGGCGTAACAATGAACTTAATCTCACCAATGATAGGGCGCGCATTTGTTTGAACATCTTAGAAAATTCGATAAGGCACGCACATGATGTAAGAGAAAGTGTTATGGCGTAACAATGAACTTAATCTCACCAATCATAGGTCGCGCATTTGTTTGAACATCTTAGAAAACTCGATAAGGCATGCGCGTGATGTAAGAGAAAGTTTTATGGCGTAACAATGAACTTAATCTCACCAATCTAGGGCGCGTATTTGTTTGAACATCTTAGAAAACTCGATAAGGCACGCGCATGACGTAAGAGAAACTGTTATGGCGTAACAATGAACTTAATCTGACCACTCATAGGGCGGGCATTTGTTTGAACATCTTAGAAAACTCGATAAGGCACGCGCGTGATGTAAGAGAAAGTGTTATGGCGTAACAATGAACTGAATCTCACCAGTCATAGGGCGCGCATTTGTTTGAACATCTTAGAAAACTTTATAAGGCATGCACATGATGTAAGAGAAACTGTTATGGCGTAACAATGAACTTAATCTCACCAGTCATAAGGCGCGCATGTGTTTGAACATCTTAGAAAACTTTATAAGGCATGCACATAATGTAAGAGAAACTGTTATGGCGTAACAATGAACTTAATCTCACCAGTCATAAGGCGCGCATGTGTTTGAACATCTTAGAAAACTCGATAAGGCATGCACATGATGTAAGAGAAAGTGTTATGGCGTAACAACGAACTTAATCTGACCAATCATAGGGCGCGCATTTGTTTGAACATCTTAGAAAACTCGATAAGGCATGCACATGATGTAAGAGAAAGTGTTATGGCGTAACAACGAACTTAATCTCACCAATCATAGGGCGCGCAATAGTTTGAACATCTTAGAAAACTCGATAAGGCACGTACATGATGTAAGAGAAACTGTTATGGCATAACAACGAACTTAATCTCACCAATGATAGGGCGCGCATTTGTTTAAACATCTTAGAAAATTCGATAAGGCACGCACATGATGTAAGAGAAAGTGTTATGGCGTAACAATGAACTTAATCTCACCAATCATAGGGCGCGCATTTGTTTGAACATCTTAGAAAACTCGATAAGGCATGCGCGTGATGTAAGAGAAAGTTTTATGGCGTAACAATGAACTTAATCTCACCAATCTAGGGCGCGTATTTGTTTGAACATCTTAGAAAACTCGATAAGGCACGCGCATGACGTAAGAGAAACTGTTATGGCGTAACAATGAACTTAATCTGACCACTCATAGGGCGGGCATTTGTTTGAACATCTTAGAAAACTCGATAAGGCACGCGCGTGATGTAAGAGAAAGTGTTAATGGTAACAATGAACTTAATCTCACCAATCATAGGGCGGGCATTTGTTTGAACATCTTAGAAAACTCGATAAGGCACGCGCGTGATGTAAGAGAAAGTGTTATGGCATAACAATGAACTCAATCTATCCAACCATAGGACGCGCATTTGTTTGAACATCTTAGAAAACTCGATAAGGCACGCGCGTGATGTAATAGAAAGTGTTATGGCGTATTATCATATGACCCGTACGGCCCTGCGAACCTTTTCTTTGCAAAACCATTGATGAAAGTCCCGTATGAGGGCCGTACGCATTTGCGCGAGCGGGGCCGGAAAAAGCCGTACGGCCCTACTACAAGAGCGGACGGCCTCGTGCGTTAAGATTTCAAGTAATTTTGTCTCCAAATTGGTCATATGATAAAATACTTATTGACTAAGTTAGGTCGGGCCGGATGGGAAAATATTTGGCTCTCGGTCATGGCGCACGGACCTCGCTGCGCTCGGTCCGTACGCCATGACCTCGAGCCAAATATTTTCCCATCCGGCCCTCCCACTTAGTCAATAAGTACATAACAATGAACTTAATCTCACCAGTCATAGGGCGCGCATTTGTTTGAACATCTTAGAAAACTCGATAAGGCACGCGCATGACGTAAGAGAAACTGTTATGGCGTAACAATGAACTTAATCTCACCAACCAAAGGGCGCGCATTTGTTTGAACATCTTAGAAAACTCTATAAGGCATGCACATGATGTAAGAGAAAGTGTTATGGCGTAACAATGAACTTAATCTCACCAGTCATAGGGCGCGCATTTGTTTGAACATCTTAGAAAACTCGATAAGGCACGCGCATGACGTAAGAGAAACTGTTATGGCGTAACAATGAACTTAATCTCACCAACCAAAGGGCGCGCATTTGTTTGAACATCTTAGAAAACTCTATAAGGCATGCACATGATGTCAGAGAAAGTGTTATGGCGTAACAATGAACTTAATCTGACCAATCATCGGGCGCGCATTTGTTTGAACATCTTAGAAAACTCGATAAGGCATGCACATGATGTAAGAGAAAGTGTTATGGCGTAACAACGAACTTAATCTGACCACTCATAGGGCGGGCATTTGTTTGAACATCTTAGAAAACTCGATAAGGCACGCCCGTGATGTAAGAGAAAGTGTTATGGCGTAACAATGAACTGAATCTCACCAGTCATAGGGCGCGCATTTGTTTGAACATCTCAGAAAACTCGATAAGGCACGCGCATGACGTAAGAGAAACTGTTATGGCGTAACAATGAACTTAATCTCACCAACCATAGGTCGCGCATTTGTTTGAACATCTTAGAAAACTCGTTAAGGTATGCACATGATGTAAGAGAAAGTGTTTTGGCATAACAATGAACTTAATCTGACCAATCATAGGACGCGCATTTGTTTGAACATCTTAGAAAACTCGATAAGGCATGCGCGTTATGTAAGAGAAAGTGTTATGGCGTAACAATGAACTTAATCTCACCAATCATAGGGCGCGCATTTGTTTGTACATCTTAGAAAACTCGATAAGGCACGCGCGGGATGTAAGAGAAATTGTTATGGAGTAACAATGAACTTAATCTGACCAATCATAGGGTGCGCATTTGTTTGAACGTTTTAGAAAACTCGATAAGGCAACCGCATGACGTAAGAGAAACTGATATGGCGTAACAATGAGTTTAATCTGACCAATCATAGGGCACTTGTTTGTTTGAACATCTTATAATACTCATTATAAAATGCTCAAGAAATTGGCGCGCTATGATTGGTTGAACCGAGTTCATTATAACTCGATAAAGCACGCGCGTGACGTAAGGTTCATTATAACCGTTTTTATTTTATAAAAGAAATAAAAAAACTTGTTCCTCGTCCATTATTGAGTTATATAAGCACTTTGAAATTTTTGAGAACACTCGAGAAGTGCGAGAAGCACTTGGCTCGTGCTTCTCTGCACTTCTCTCGTGTTCTTAAAAATTGCCGCGTGCTTATATAACTCAATAATGCACTCGGTGCGTTTTTTATTTCTTTAGTAAGGCATGCGCGTGATGGAAGAGAATGTGTTATGAAATAACAATGAACTTCATCATAGTGCTCGCATTTGTTTGAACATCATATAAAACTAGATAGGGCACGCGCTTGACGGAAGAGAAAGTGTAATGGCGTAACAATGAGCTTAGTCTGACCAATCATAGGGCGCGCATTTGTTTGAACATCTTACAAAACTCAATTAGGCATGCGCGTGATGTAAGAGAAAGTGTTATGGCGTAACAATGAAGTTAATCTGACCAATCTTAGAGTGCGTATTTGTTTGAACATCTTGTAAAACTGGATAAGGCATGCGCGTGATGTAAGAGAAAGTGTTAATGGCGTATGCGCATTTCTTTGAACATCTTATAAAACTGGATAAGGGATGCGCGTGATGTAAGAGAAAGTGTTTTGGCGTAACACATATTTGTCTGAACAGAAACCTTAAAATAATGGTCCATTTTTGTTCAAAATTACTCAATGGTGCACCGAAAGTATTCCTTATAATGTCTTAGTATGCGGATGGCGAGGATTGAAAATACAACAGAGAAGGACACTCTTCTGGCAGGGAAAGAAAATAGTTAGCGAGTTAAAAAAAAAATGGCGAATGTTTTTCAACTTCTGCACCAGTTGGGTTTTGGACAGATCACTAAAGAAATTTGAGTATGATTTAATTTCCTTTAGAGGAAATAACTTGATATTTTTCTACCTGTAATTTAAGAGCATTTTGAGTATAAGCAAACTTACTCGGTCAAATATTAAGTACAGCTTTAATTTGGCCAAAAAAAGCAAAATATTCGTGTCAATAACAATACTATAAACTCAATGTATGGTACTCACAAATAAGCAAGGGGAACTTGATTAAATTGTGAAGGGTACAAATAAGGAATCAAAGAATTAACTCTGTGTGCAAATTATAGTGCTTAGTTAAACCCATAAATTTCCCTGTACTGAGCGTTAGCCCTAGTAAGGAAATGAGGGACCACACGAGGGAATGAAAAAATCTTTTACCTCGGTGGGATTCGAACCCACGACCTCCGGATCTATTCTACCCTTCACATTCTCATTGTCACGAATTACCACCTTATTACCCACGATCTGCTCCGGTACGGCCTCGTGGCTCAAGCGGTAGAGCGACGGAAGATCTAATCCGGAGGTCGTGGGTTCGAATCCCACCGAGGTCAAAGATTTTCTTCTTTCCCTCGTGTGGTCCCTCATTTCCTTACTAGGGCTAACGCTCAGTACAGGGAAATTTATGGGTTTACCTTAGCACTATAATTTGCACACTCTGATTCCTTGCTTGATTAAATTGTGTTTATTTGTTTTATGGTCAGTAGTCAACAATCCAGCCTACAATTTCTCAAAAAACCCTCTCATAGACACAGTACACATAAACACACACTTCAAGCTGGACCGTTTAAAAGAAAATCGACTTACTTACAAATGGAAATGGCGCCATTGTGTTGCTATGGCAATTTCGATTTCGACGACGTTCAATTTATCTGAAACTTAAATCTATTTTTCGCACATGTATAGCCATTGATCGCCTGGTTTGTTTCTTAAAGCTATGTTATTCAAGTTCCAAGCTTCAAGGAATCACCACTGCCAAAATACTTAACGTGAAAAAAGTCTTACTTTTATGTTGAATTGTTTTCAGCTTGTGTTCAATATCTCAGATCAACCTTTGTCTTTTTCAGACAAGCCACAAGTAAATTCCGTCAACTCGAAGTGGGAAGAAGAGGAACGGATCAGAGAAGCAAACAATAATCACAGAATCAGAAGCAAACACTGTAAAGGTAACTTGTACAGTAGCAAACTTGAGTTAATAAACGGTGGCTGATTAATTTTCTGAACTTTGGTGATAGCAATATCGTAAATCCGCGCAGTGTTTCTAATCAACGCTTGATGAAGGAATTAGGGATCGGAAGA
This sequence comes from Cladopsammia gracilis, assembly GCA_022457155.1. Lineage (NCBI taxonomy): Eukaryota > Metazoa > Cnidaria > Anthozoa > Scleractinia > Dendrophylliidae > Cladopsammia > Cladopsammia gracilis. Next base: position 556,071 of record JAJGOT010000091.1, on the reverse strand, counting down.
GTAGAAGGAGAAATAGGAAAAAATCACTCGCATAGATATTTTTGTTTTTGAATTTAGCCTGCCAGTTGTGTTTTTTTGTGAATTGGGTCAAATTTGTTTCCCCTCCCAAAAAAAAAACATTGAAAATGAAATCGGCGACGGAACGGGTCCTGAACGCCTGCAATTTTTTTTAATTTTTTGAACTTATATTAATTCAGCAGAAAAGCACTAGTTTTTAAAAGCAAAAAGTCGACAAGTTGTGTATATTTGTTGCCAAAGAAATTCAACCTTTTTCCTATTTTTAAACGAGCGTAGAGTAATTTAAAAATATAGAACTCTATGGTTGACCACCGATTTGCCATTTTTATTTTTTTTAGCAGCTAGAATTTTTTTTTTAATTTTTTGAACTTATATTCAGCAGAAAAGGAACAAGTTTTTAAAAGCAAAAAGTCGACAAGTTGTGTATATTTGTTGCCAAAAAATTCTAACTTTTAACTATTTTTTAAACGATCGTGGAGTTCTGAATTTTTAAAGAACTCTGTGACCGTTTAAAAAATAGTTAAAAGTTAGAATTTTCCAGTTAAAAATTTCTACCTGCTAAAAAAAATAAAAAAGGAAAATCGGTGGTCAACCGGGGTGTTCCCACCCCCTAGCTCAAGTTAAACAACTTAAATTAAACGACGGCAGAGAGAAGGCCGTCATGTGTTTAAGTCAAGAAGCGCAAGCTTGTTACCACTACACCACGGAGGCGTAGCACGAGAAAGAGAGGTCAAAATAACCTAGAAATAGGTTGTGGGGTCTATTGTTTTCAGTGAATTAGTTAGCTTAAATTATTCATAGTCCGTGCGGAATGTTGTTTTCCTTGTGAACGGTATAGTTGAGACTAAAAACAACGTTTTCGACACCAAAAAACCGTAACGTAGTTGTAGAATTTTATTCCACTCATATTGGACATTGACGCAGCTTCTTTTAAAAATAATTTCTTTCAGTCATTCTTCTCAAGGTGGATTCCACAACCCCACAGAATTGAAAGACCGGAAAGAAGACTGCCACAGAAGAATCGATTGGAAGCTCTCCTGCGTTATTTAGCTTATATATTTAAGCAAGAAGTTCCGGAATAAAAGAAGGGGCACATGATTTTTTCCAAAAGGAACGCGTAAAAAAACGTTCCAGAAATGCATTATTTGGCCGCAATTTTTATAAATCAGTAGTTGCTTTTGAAACTGTTCAATGATGAGACGTTTGAGTGTAGAATGTGCCGCCCTTTTTAAAAGTGGAATTTCTTGGTTATGGTTTGCAGACTTCAAGCGAAAATCTGAAAGATCTTTTTAAGTGCACGATACAAAATCTCGCGTTATAGTGTTTAATGTGAACAAAATATATTTGAAACAAGTAGTAAATGTTTATGTTGAAAAAATGTAAATTTGTTCTGTTGGCCCGCCAAATTTAGCGACAAAATGCGAGTCTTGTATCGTTCACTAATTTTCAACTTTATGGTTTTGTTTATATTGGCACCATAACTTGAAATACAGTGTTGGAATCACAGAAATACCAGGTGACGAAGAGATTTTAGAAAAAAAGTACTTAAGGTATTTTCAGGCTTTGACATTTTACCGCGAAATTCAACAAAACTGAACTCGTTCCAGCATGGTTGCATTTTTAAAATTCAAATATATTTTGAACATCAGATTACGCGTATAAACACTCTTTTCACTTTATGTTGCCAGCTCCTTAAGTTAAATAATATTTGGGTGCCGACTAACGTATTCAGGGTTAAGAAGGCTCGACTCATTTTTTTTTTTTTTTTGGCCGTGGGGTGTCCTTTAGGGCCTGGTCAAAAACAAAAACATTCCACAAAGAGCGTGTCCCAACGGAGCGGTTTCTTTTGTTTTCCTCGATTTTTGCACGCCGGGCTAATTTTTGTTTTTGACTGTAGTGCGACGAGGCCCTCACTAAGGACAAGCATTATTTTAACCGCTGATTGTTTTAAAATAATATAAAGGGCATTTTGGAAATATTTTCTTTCAGACGGTAGTCGAAATACTTGAATACTTTTTACTAGCGTAATTCATTAGGCAGTAAAACCTATTCAAGTATTAACTATTTGAATATTAGTGATTTTACTTCATCTGTGAAATAGTTAGTAGAATAGTACGCACTTTTAGACTATAATTCCTTTGTTTTCTTTTGTTTAATTTTGACTATCACACACTAATTGTGAGATAGTGTTTCACAGATGAAGTAAAATCACTCTATCCCGCTGAAAGTCTTGGTTTTCTTTCTACTCTTTACAGTGATCTCGACATACACTTTCATGATACACATTACCCTTCATACAGTGTTCGACGTACACTTTACTTTTCACACAGTCTTCGACATACACTTTACCATTCACACAGTATTGGACATACACTTTACCATTCACACACTGTTCGACATACACTTTACCATTCACACACTGTTCGACATACACTTTACCATTCACACACTGTTCGACATACACTTTACCTTTCACACACTGTTCGACATACACTGTACCATTCACAGTGTTGGACATACACTTTACCATTCACACAGTATTGGACATACACTTTACCATTCACACACTGTTCGACATACACTTTACCAGGTATTCATACAGTGTTCGACATACACTTTACCAGGTATTCATACAGTATTGGACACACAGTGTTCGACATACACTTTACCATTCATACAGTATTGGACATACACTTTACTTTTCACACAGTGTTCGACATACACTTTACCAGGTATTCATACAGTGTTCGACATACACTTTACCATTCATACAGTATTGGACATACACTTTACCAGGTATTCATACAGTATTGGACATACACTTTACTTTTCACACAGTATTCGACATACACTTTGCCATTCACACAGTATTGGACATACACTTTACTTTAAACACAGTGTTCGACATACACTTTGCCATTCACACAGTATTGGACATACACTTTACTTTAAACACAGTGTTCGACATACACTTTACCATTCATACAGTATTGGACATACACTTCACTTTTCACACAGTGTTCGACATACACTTTACCAGGTATTCATACAGTGTTCGACATACACTTTACCATTCATACAGTATTGGACATACACTTTACCAGGTATTCATACAGTATTGGACATACACTTTACTTTTCACACAGTATTCGACATACACTTTACCAGGTATTCATACAGTATTGGACATACACTTTACCATTCACAGTGTTGGACACACACTGTTCGACATACACTTTACCATTCATACAGTATTGGACATGCACTTTACCTTTCACACACTGTTCGACATACACTTTACCATTCATACAGTATTGGACATACACTTTACCATTCATACAGTATTGGACATACACTTTACCATTCATACAGTATTGGACATACACTTTACTTTAAACACAGTGTTCGACATACACTTTACCATTCATACAGTATTGGACATACACTTTACTTTAAACACAGTGTTCGACATACACTTTACCATTCATACAATATTGCACATACACTTTACTTTTCACACAGTGTTCGACATACACTTTACCAGGTATTCATACAGTATTGGACATACACTTTACTTTGAACACAGTGTTCGACATACACTTTACCAGGTATTCATACAGTATTGCACATACACTTTACCATTCACACAGTGTTCGACATACACTATTTCATAAAATTCGACACACAGTGTTCCACATCTTTTATTCTTTGTAGTACACTTTATTTTTTACAAACAATAAAAAATATACCATTTAACTTTTGGTACGATACTGTTATGCTTGCGCTAATTAATAACGAGACAAGTTAAAATTCGCCGAACTTCAATCGATTACTTTCGTCCTTTACCATTCTTCATTCAATCTGACTTGACCTTCAGCTGTTGAAGAAAAACATCAAAATTAGTAAAGGATTCGTTGTTTTCAAAACGAATTATTACTTTAAAACGTTTTAACCAGAAAACGCCGTCAAACTTGGGAGGCATAGCCCCCCAAAACATCTAGTCGAGCCACCTTAAATCGAAAATGTGATCGCTAAAATTTTGCTGTTGGTTCCAACAAGCAAATTTAGCAATTCAAGTTCTTCAAATACAAACACATTTCATACAACCTTATGTCCCACGTTGTGAGTGATTTTGTCTCTACTTCTTGCATTCCGTCATCGAGCTTTACCCCGATCGATCAGCTATGAGAATGTCTGCCCAGAAGTCTAGAATTTCGTTCAGTCACCATCGTTTGATGTGAAAGTCTTACCTTTGCTGCGTTTCTTCCAGTTTGTTTTCTGTCATGCATTATACTCCCTTTCCCGCTTCCGTTTGACTGAAGGTTTATGCGTATGGTTGTCTGAAAGTAAAAATGGTTGATTCAAAATGCTGAAGCACAAGCTCAGACCAACATACATTAACAACTCACTGATGTCATGTACAAGTTCTGCTCGGTCGTCTCCATAAATTTCTTAAAGCACTAGTTGATGATCATTTCCTTTTTTCTCGTAATCCGTATGAGAATAAACGTCGTTCCCCACTTAAATTAAATGCAGTAAGTGAATGATCAACAAGCAAATTTGGTTCTTTTCTATTAAAACCTCTAAGAAATGACCCGCTTGTCATGTAATCGGTCTATAACACAAATGTTGGTGCTCTCTTGAAGAACACTGCAAAGCATTCTGAATAATTATTACGATTTCATATCAAGAATGTTGTTTGTTGTCTTATCTGTTCAATTATACAAAACCAGCGACATTCCGCACGGACTATGACATATAAAACATGTAAATTAACGCTAATATATTCACTGAAAACAATAGACCCCACAACCTATTTCTAGGTAATTTTGACCTCTCTTTCTCGTGCCACGCCTCCGTGGTGTAGTGGTAATAAGCTTGCGCTTCTTGACTTAAACACATGACGGCCTTATCTCTGCCGTCGTTTAATTTAAGTTTGTGTGACTTAACAAGGGGGTTCAGCCCCCGCCGTCGACCACACAATTTTCCTTTTTTTATTTTTTACTATTTATTTATTGTTTTACTGCAAAATTTAACCTTTTTACTATTTTTTTTTTAACGTTCATAGACTTCTGTTTTTTTTTTAACAACAGAACTCTATTAACGTTAAAAAAAAAATAGTAAAAAGGTTGAATTTTCCAAAAACAAACTTTCTATCTGCTAAAAAAATACAAAATCAGTTTCAGCGACGGCACAGAAAAGGCCTTCAAATGTTTATGTCAAAAAGCGCAAGCTTATTACCGCTAGGTCACGGAGGCAACATTTGATTGTATACTTGGAAATGTTTTGCGTTTAAATGACCACTATCACGAATGTGATCACTAAAATTTTGCTGTTGGCTCCAACAAGCAAATTTGGCAATTCGAGTTCTTCAAAGACAAAACGATTTCATACGATCTTTTGTCCCAAGTTGTGAGTGATTTTATTTCTAATTCTTGCATTCCGTCATCGAGCTTTACTACGAAACGTTGTTTGCACGGTCACAAATCGATCAATTATGAGAATTAATGCGTCTGCCCAAAAGCCTAGAATTTCGTTGAGTCACCATTGTTTGATGAAAATGTTCTTACCTTTTCTGTGTTTCCTCTAGATTGTGATTCCAGTTTGTTTTCTGTGATGCATTAAATCCTTTCCCGCTTCCAATTGACTGAAGGTTTACGCGTATGGTTGTCTGAAAATAAAAATGATTGATTCACATGAAAATGCTGAAGCACAAGTTCGGATTAACAATGATACATTAAGCCCTGACTGATGTCAACATACAAGTTCTCCTCGGTCGTCTCTATAAATTTCTTTAAGAAAATGTTTAAACATCAACCAATTTTTCTTTGATGATCACTTTTTTTTTATTAATCTGTATGTTTGATGATAGACTGATATTGCAAGACGGAATTCTAGATTCATAGCAAACTTAAACCGCGCAACTTCCCGTCGGCTCGTTCGCCACTTGAATTTAATGCAGAAAAATTACCAACAAATAAGCAAATTTGGTTCTTTTTTATTAAAACCTCAAAGAAATGTCCCGCTTGTTATGAAATCGGCCGCGCATAATATAAATATTGGTGCTCTCTTGACGAACACTACAAAGCATTCTGAATAATTATTACGATTTCGTATCAAGAATGTTGTTTGTTGTCTCATTTGTTTACTTATACAAAGCCTGCAACATCCCGCACGGACTATGAATAAAACATATATAATTAAAGCTAATAGATTCACTGAAAACAATAGACCCCACAACCTATTTCTAGGTAATTTTGACCTCTCTTTTTCGTGCTACGCCTCCGTGGTGTAGTGGTAACTAGCTTGCGCTTCTTGACTTAAACACATGACGGCCTTCTCTCTGCCGTCGTTTAATTTAAGTCGTGTAACTTGATCTAGGGGGTGGGAACACCCCCGTGGACCACCGATTTTCCTTTTTTTTTTTTTTTTAATTTTTTAGCACGTAGAAAATTTTTACTGGAAAATTCAAACTTTTTACTATTTTTTAAACGATCACAGATTTCTATTTTTTTTTTTGGAAGAACTCTATGATCGTTTAAAAAATAGTAAAAAGTTTGAATTTTCCAGTAAAAATTTTCTGCCTGCTAAAAATAATATAATAAAAGGAAAATCGGTTTAAACGACGGCACAGGTAAGGCGGTCGTATGTTTAAGTCAAAAAGCGCAAGCTTGTTACCACTAAGCCACAGAGAAAATATTTGATTTTATACTTGAAATGTTTTACGTTTAAATCAAATGTGATCCTAAAATTTTGTTGTGTTGACTCCAAAAAATAAAACTGAACGAGGCAATTTAAGTTCTTCAAAAACAAAAAAAGATTGTACGAACAATCTTGTGTCCTGTGTTGTAAACGACTTTATTTCTTTTTCCAATTCTATGCCAATCTTGCATACCGTCATTACATCGAGCTTTTCTACGAAACGTTGAACGGCTCGTTGAGTCACCATTGTTTGATGAAAATGTTCTTACCTTAACTGTGTTTCCTCTAGATTGTGATTCCAGTTTGTTTTCTGTGATGCATTAAATCATTTCCCGCTTCCATTTGACTGAAGGTTTATGTGTATGTCTGGTATGTCTGTCTGAAAATAAAAATGATTGATTCAAAATGCTGAAGCACACGTTCAGATTAACAATAATACAATAAGCCCTGACTGATGTCAAAATACAAATCCTCCTCGGTCGTCTCTATAAATTTCTTTAAAGGCCCAGTATCACCCATTCGGCTTTGCGGTCGTTTGTTTTTGTTTTCAAATGACGAGCTTGCTCGTGATTGGCTCTTTCGGGAATTTTCCACTGCGTTAAATTCGCAATGCATTACTGGGCCTTTAAGTACTTGTTGGGAGAAGATGTTTAAACATCAACCAATCTATGTTTGATGATAGAGTGATATTGCAATGCAAAACAAAATTCTAGATTCATAACAAACTTAAATCGCGCTACTTCCCGTCGGCTCGTTCGCCACTTAAATTGAATTTAATGCAGACAAATTAACAACAAATAAGCAAATTTGGTTCTTTTTTTACTAAAACCTCAAAGAAATGACCCGCTTGTCATGTAATCGGCCCCGCATAATATAAATATTGGTGCTCTCTTGAAGAACACTGCAAAGCACTCTGAAAAATTATTACGATTCAAGTCAAGAATGTTGTTTGTTATGCAAAGCCAGCAACATTCCGCACGGACTATGAATAAAACATGTATAATTAAGGTGGCTCCCAACAGTTTCCAGCACTTTTCAAGACTTCGAATTTGATGGGTCATTATAAGCACTCTTTATCAGTTGATGCTACAATCATGATATCAAACGAATACCCAATAATTGTGACACAATGTTTCCATAGCAACAGTATAACGTGCTGAAAACACCCTTAATTTAAGCTTTAAGTGTTAATAGGCCATTTGCACGATGACGTCAATTCACTACTACTACCAGAATTCATTTCGTTTTTCCTTTCTTATTTAAATTTTGTAATCCCAGTGCGGTTTAAATAACAATGGCCCTAATTTGCACTACAAAACAAAAAACTGAAGGTTTCTGGTAGTAGTAGTCAAATGACGTCATCGTGCAAATGGCCTATAACTCAAAAATGACTCGGTAAACCCCATTTTTTTAATGTGGTTAAATAAATAATTTAAGCAAAGTTAACCTCAAGCCAATGCGCCCAGCGGTTTTCCCCATGGCGGTACGTGACCTGTGGGGCGGCCTCAGGGGTTTTGCAGGATGCTTATGTGACTCATGTTACATCCTCGTGGCTTTTTGAGCTTGATCTTTGCGGATTTCGGCTTACTATGACACATCGCACAACCCATAACAGCCGCGATGCTGCTGAAGCCGCCACTCGTCACTCGGAGGGGCCGCTCGACTCAGCGAACGATGATGCTTCGGTGAACGTTGTTCTGCCGCCTTCATCTGTAAACTCCGTACCTGGCGCTGGTCAACCGTCCCCAGAGTTCCTCGCCACTGTTGTACGTGTCCTCGCTCGGAGCCTTCGGTGTTGCCTGGCGCGATCGATTGAGCGGCTGTTGCAACGGGTGGTGTTTTACCTGGAGCTGCTGGCGGGAGCATTCTCGCTCCGGACTTGGGCACTCAGGCTTCGTCTTTTCTGGCATCTGGGGCAGGTCTCTCATCGCATTCCTCGACTACTCAGGCCTCGTCATCGCAAAGTAGGCCAGCTGTTAATGTACCTTTACGGCCCCGAACTCGTCGCTTACCCTGTCTTGCGCGTCCGCTACCTCCGGACTTGCACCTCGTGCAATTTTCTCGAATGTTGTGCCCTCGATTGCAGCGCCTATCCTCCACCAACCTTTTGTAGTCGGCCCCGGTTTTTCTCCTATCCCAGCAAAATTAGTGACTCAGATCGTCACCGGGAAGTTTGTAGAGCTAAGCGAGCTTTTGTCTTCAAACATTGCCCTATCAGAATCGGAACCCCAACTGTTGTTCGACGGTTGTATGGTGCTGACTTCCACTCCAAAAAAGCCGAAACACCGCATCGAGGACATCTCAACGTGGACGGAGGCCTTTGCTATTTATTGTCTGGTGCTGACCGCATCCTTCCCGCACTGCTGCAAGGACTTGTGGCAGTATCAATTGCTGATCCTTCGCACCTATCATCAGTTTGGTAACCGGGTCTGGTTGTCCTGCCACCGGGCTTTCAGGGAGCACGCGGTGGCTACAAAATTGATAGATTGGTCAGCCATTGACGTTCAACTGTACAATTTTCATGCAGCAGGAGCATCAGCCCCTCGGCGCGGCGTCTTCCCATCTGACTCGCTGGAACCTTCAGGTGCCAGTTCATCTAGCATTGTATGCAAATCCTGGAACAGGGGTCGCTGCGTTGCACCCTACGCCTCTTGTCGGTTCGCTCACCGGTGTTCAACTTGTGCAGGGTCTCATCGAGCTAGGGGATGCCATGATCAAGCAGAAAACCAGTCCAAAGACCATCTGAAGCGACGCTCCTGGTCTCCCTCCGCACATCGGTCCAGCAACAAGTCCAAGCGATGATGAACTTAGCAGTTTCCTTCCTATCAAACTGTTGTGTTAGCTATATGCTATTCAGTCGGATGCACTGACATTTACTGTTCCCTAGCTTTTACTTGTTATTACCGAGAGTTAACCCCCTCCTCTCCTTTTTGTTGAAGTTTTGTGCATTAAAGCTGTCATTCTGTCAACCCGTCTCTTAAGTTAGTGTCTAGTTGTTTGCTTCCTGTACCCCCCCCCCCCCCCCATATTACACCCCCAAGTTAAGTTTGTTCTCACTCTGCTGTTTATTTCTCTCCCCTTTGCATCTTAGAATTGCTCCCCCCAGTCAAGGCGGTCAGCCCTCTTCAGGTGGATCAGTTCTCCTGGGAATTACGGCTCCACCCCAATAGACAGCAAATTACCTATGTGATGGATGGGCTGCAAAATGGGTTCAAGCTGGGTTTCCACCCAACCCATAAACTTAAGTCCACCCAGAGGAACAAACCCTCGGCCTACGAGCACCCTGCTGTTGTTGATGAATATTTGGCCAACGAAGTGTCCCTGGGTAGGGTCGCTGGCCCCTTCAACCCTCCCCTCCCATTCCCTTACCTACAGGTCAGCAGTTTTGGGGTCAACCGGGAAAATGGCGCCTGATCCTGGATATGTGCTCTCCTCATGGGGCCAGTGTCAATGATGGTATCAACCCTGACGATTTCACGCTGCACTACATCACGGTCGATCAGGTCATCCGCATGGTTTCCCGATTCGGAAGGGGTGCACTTATGGCCAAATTTGACATGTAGTCTGCGTACCGAAATATCGCGGTTCACCCATCGGAACGTTATCTCCTGGGTATGAAATGGCGTGGTCAGTACTACGTAGACTTGGCTCTTCCATTTGGCCTCCGCTCTGCGCCATACATATTCAATGCGGTCGCCAACCTAGTGGAATGGATTCTTGTGAACTCGTACCATGCCCCAGACCTGTTACATTACTTAGACGATTTCATCACTGCTGGCCCTCCTGACTCCCCTCAATGTGCGCATAACCTGAGTACAGCGCAAATGGTTTGCAATCGGTTGGGTTTACCCCTTCACCCCGACAAGTGCATGGGTCCCTCCCCGTTGCTAATTGTATTAGGCATTGAATTGGATTCCATTGCACAAGTAGCCCGCCTTCCAGCCGACAAACTGCTTCCCCTTAAGGATTTGATCCTTTCCTGGCTGACTCGGAAGTGGTGCACCAGGCGCGAACTCGAGTCTCTCATTGGTCACCTGCATCATGCCGCAAAAGTGGTCTGGCCTGGCAGAACCTTTGTATGTCGCATGATCGATTTGTTGTGCTGTTTCTGTAAGAAGGAACATCCCATCCGGCTGAACAATGAATTTCATCTCAACCTCCAGTGGTGGCACCTGTTTCTCACCAAATGGAATGGCGTCAGTTTCCAGGAATGACCCCTACGGCTGACTTGGAGGTCTCCTCTGATGCAGCCGGTTCTCTAGGTTTTGGGGCTTTCTTCGAAGGCAAGTGGTTCACAGGTGCATGGGCCCCTTCTCAACAGCATCAATCCATTGCCTATAAAGAACTATTCCCAGTAGTGGTTGCAGCATACGTTTGGGGTTATCAATGGTGCAAGAGGCATGTCCTGTTCCGTTCAGATAACAATGCCGTAGTACACATCTTGAATTCTAGGACCTCTAAAGTGCCTTGTATCATGCGATTAGTGCGCAACTTGCTCCTCTCTGCTGCTCGCCTTAACTTCTCATTTTCCGCCCAACATATGCCAGGCGTCAATAACCAAATCGCTGATGCACTCTCTTGTTTTCATTGGCAGGAGTTCCGGAAGTTGGCACCGGATGCTCAGCTCTTCCCGACTCCCATCCCTCCTCAGCTCCTGCTGGAGCTCACCTCTCTGCACTAGAGTTGCAGTGCCATTCTTACTTGATGCAGGGGCTCGCTCCATCCTCTCGAAATTCCTACGCATCAGCGCAGAGGAAGTTCATCAATTTCTGTCATCAGCTGGGTAAGCTCCATCCTTCTGGCTCCCCGTGCCCTTGCGATGAATGGACATTATGTCTGTTTGCTACCTTCCTGGCGAGGTCAATCCAACACTCATCCATTAAGGTCTATTTATCGGGTGTCCGAGCTCTTCATATTGAGCAGGGTTTTCTGACCCTCTACAAAACTGTCCTCGTTTACAGCGGGTCATGCGAGGGATAAAGCGCTCCCAGGGCTCACCGTCCACCAACCGCTTACCGATTACTGACAACCTCATGTTGGTCATTTGGAAATCCTTGGACCTGCGCCTTCCAGATCACTATTTGTTCTGGGCTGCCTGCATGTTGGGGTACTTTGGGTTCCTTCGCTCTGCCGATTTTACAGTGCCTACCCTATCCAGTTTTTCCCCGACAGTACACTTGGGTGTTCAGGATATCGCAATGGATGCCACATCGTCCCCATCGTGTATGCGTGTCAAAATCAAGGCGTCAAAGACTGACCCGTTTCGCAAGGGTTGTTTTATTTATATTGGCTTGGGTAGTTATCCACTCTGCGCAGTTAATGCCGTGATGACCTATCTTACAGTCAGGGACGATGGCCCGGGCCCGTTATTCCTGTTTCAAAGTGGTCAGCCTCTCTCTCGCGCACATCTCACCAGGTGGCTCAGGCAGATCATGGCATCTGTGGGTATAGCAGGAAATTTCTCTAGCCATAGCTTTTGCAGTGGAGCGGCCACTGTCGCAGCTCGCAATGGCGTTCCGGATCACTTAATTCAGGCCTTGGGTCGTTGGACAAGTAATGCTTACCAACTGTACATTCAGACTCCATCCGAGGCTCTGGCCTCACTCTCTCAGAAGTTGGCTTAAGGGGTCCACCATGCCCTCCCTCTGTTACTTGTTGGTGTTGTTGAACTCCTGTTCAAGTAGCATGCGGCACAGCATCATGTTTCTCTTCGTTCATGGTTAGGGGGCTTCCAGGGGTGCGATTGGCGCTAGCAGCCTCAGGTATGTGACATTTACCTCGTTTTCTGGGAGGGTCAACTTTCGTTCTGGGGACTGCGGTGCTTGGGATTATTGGGATGTGGAGATCCCCTGCCACCCTGTTCGCGGGTCCCTCCTCTCTCCAAGCCCCTTGGAGAACTTTTAGACTTGGGTGGTTCCCGCTCGCAGGGTTGCCATAGATACCTCCCTACTCTGCCTGAATTGTGTCAGGCCCCCTGCCAACCTTTAAGGCACCAACTCCCAAGCTCATCTATTGGTGATGAGTTTAATTGTTGAATTTTGATCAGTAGGATAAGATGCAACTTTTGGCAAAGTTTAAAAAAATTCTGTAGGTGGGGTCTGTTCAGAACCACCTTACATTTTCGAAAATTTAAAATTACCGGAGACTTAAACCTGTTTCGTCGCAAATTTTATGTTTAAAAAATATAAACATGTTTTTGTTGAAATCAATTTTTTAAAATAAATGAACCCACTCACTAATATGATTGTGTTTTTTTTCACTCCCAAAGATATATAACTGAGCAATGGTACGATACAATCCTATCCGCTATGATTCAAGTATTTTTACCACCAATATTTAAACTTCACAAAGATGATAACTGATGATGTAAACTGAATCAAATAAATCAAGATGTTCACTCGCCCTACCATCCCTCCTTAAAAACGTAATAACAAATGGCGACTGAGTTGAATTTGTGATATGGATTTCTTAAGGCCTATTTACACGCTGCGATTTGTCGTGCCGATTTGTCGGCCCCGAGAAATCGTGAAGCAAATCGGCACGTGTAAATGGCGACCCGATGCGCGCGCGATTTCAGTCCGACATGTCGGCCAATTCGGAAAAAATCTGTGATCGCTTCACAGATTTTCGCGTGTCGGGCCCGATTTTAAGAACGAAAACGCAATCTGGACAAGAAATCACGCAAAACAAATTATATCTGCAGTATTTAAACTAACAACAACCTAAATAACCTATTGGATATCATTTGTTTTTCAAGAAGCTCTTAGCAGAAAAGTTTTGAAATTATAAAAAGTTCATGTACAATGCTTGCACTGTACAAAGAGCGCGCTCACGATTTGTCGTGGCCGACAAATCGGCCCGACAAATCGCAGCGTGTAAATAGGCCTTTAGTGTGACGCCTCACAAGTTTGAACTCAAATTTCATCACTATAACAAATAAACCAGGAGATCGACTGCTACACATTTGCTAAAAGATATTTTAATCTTAAACGCTTCTTTAAGCAATTTTTATCCAAATCAGAATTGCCATACCAATGCAATGATGCCATTGTCGTTTTTAGAGTCAAATGTCTTTAACATTTGATGTTTTTTTTTTTCAAAACAATCTATGGTACTCTTAGTTTATACAACAACTGTCTTTATGTGAGCTGAGTTTAAACAAATTCTTTGAGAGCACTTTTGAAAAATGTTCGGCTGAATTTCTGGCTGTTATATCAAAATACATCAAAAGCAACTTACTTAAATGTTTACTGGGCTTTTAGGTAGCATATGTTGACCTCATTTTATTCTAAGAAAATGCTTAATTTGATTTTAGAATATAATAATTTACATACAATATTTTTTGCATTCTGATTGGCTGAGAGCATACCAATTTATCCCAAACAGTGCAGAGAAGTCAATTTTGCAGTACAAAGAGGTGAAGTTTGCACTGAAGATTACCATACATATGAATTAAATATTAAAGGCAAGTATTTTGTTACTTTGTCAAACATTTGCCATGTCTATACATAAAAGGTCACATTAAATATTGGTCAATGAATTTCTGCTGTGTAATTAAGGTTGAATTAACCCTATTCAGACTGGGGGGGCTTTTCGAACCCCCCCCCCCCCCCCTTCCAGTAAAATTGTGATAACTCTTATACCGAAATAGCTATGAGGCTGAAATTTTCTGACTTTTCCTAGAATTTATCTAGGGACATTTTGATATCCATAACATGTCAGTGTGATTAACCATGTTGTCATGGCAACCGGTTTTTGACACAGGTTTTCAAAATACTAAAATATGGTGAATTTTTTATTTTAAGATCCTGTTCTTTGACTTATAGTGCATTTTCTTTCTAGAATAGTTTTTTCTTGGGACTAGTTCTTGAAAGACATCAAAACTTTTTAACATCAAATATTTGGGGGGAGGGGGAGGTAAATTTTTGCTCTCTTTTACTAATGGACAAACATTTTGTACTATTTATTAAATAATGCTTCTAAGTTCATTGTTTGGATAATAGACATTAGTTTGATACATGTTTTATACATTCTGATCCTTTTGATAATTTTTAAATTTTAATTTAAACAAAAAAAAAGAAAATCCAAGATGGCGGATCCAAGATGGCGGACAATAATTTCAAAATTATAGTTTTATCGCTTTTTATTGCTTTTTCTCACTTTACAAGTGTGTCCTTGTTTGTATTTATTATGTTTTAATATTAAAGAGATGATTTTACAGTTATATTTGATATTTTAAGTATCTGGATGGAAAAATATCAAAGAAACGTCGGAAAAACAAAAAATGACGTCATTGTGATGTCATAATTGGGTGTGGCAGGTCAAAACTGGGTGTGAGGTTTCCTTGTATGGAGGTGAACATAGTGTGAAAATTTCATGGTCCCAGCCTTACTGGTTCCAGAGATATAGAGTGGGGGGAGGGGGGTCCGAGGAGACCCCCCCCCCCCCCCTCCCCAGTCACAGATTGCCAAAAAAAGCCCAGTCTGAATAGGGTTAATGGTTTATACAATATGCAAAATTCAAGTTAATTGACATTCATATTTTTAATGAACACTACTAATTTCTGTAATTAATTTGTTTGTTTTATCACACCAAATATGATTTCAACTAAAATTTCAATTTATTTCGAGCAAACATGTAGCAGTCAATCTCCCGGTTTGTTTGTTAAAGCGATGTTATTCAAATTCAAACTCGAAAGGAAATGCCTTAATTCAAGCCTCAGAAAAATTATTGAAATCGCTGAGATCATCCATCCTACACAAACAGCAATTTGCCTTTTTTCAACTGCATCTCGATACAATTAAATGCAGGATGAGATTATAGGTACCAAGTATTATTTATAGAAAATCAATCAGCAATGACAATCAAAACTGAATATCAATCTGACATTGGAATCACCAAACGATTAAAAATTCGACCTGCCATCAATTTTAACTTCAAAAGAGCTGCTGTCACTGTGACGTTCTACCCTCTTAAAATATAGTCTTATTGTATTGTAAAGTCATTACCTTTTACATCGTTTCCTGTTGAAGATTCTGTAATTTTCTGCTTGCCTTCTGTGATCCTTTCCTTCCTCTCTTTCTCATTTCAAATTGATTGAATATGTGCAGCGGGTTGTCTAAAAAAAATGGAAATGATATCCATATTGAAGCACTAAAGGAGGCAGATTTCATATTTTATACTTTTCAAAGGACCTTTTTGAGGGGCCTTTTTTCAGAGGGACTTTTTATAGAAGGGAAATTTGCATTTCCAAATTTGCTTTGGTTTATGTCATTCAAGGGCAATTCCCAAATATACACCCCCTTGAGGTCACAATTATTATACGCATTTCGAATATGGGGAGGGGGAGGGGGGGGGAGGGGGAGGGAAGCAATACAGTTAATAATAGGTGCTTCATGCTGCACTTAAACTGGGATAAAGTCCAGCCACATTGGCCATCTTGGCTTGTGTGTGCCTTACCTAATGACCAGGCATGGATTATTGACAAGACTCCACACCCACATAAATTAAGGGTGTGGTCAGTCACTAAGGAGTTGAACTTGGCTCTAATGTGAAACATCTCCACCTAGTGGTCAGAGCATTAGGCTTGAACCAGGGGCCTCTGGATTTCAACTCTGGCACCTTAACCATTCAACCACACTCCCTCTTCGCATCAACAATGACTACACAAACGGCAAATTGCCTTCTTTTCCACCAGATCTCAATACCATTAAACCCAGAACAAATTTTAGTAACAAGTCTTGTTTTTAATCAGTGCTGACAATCAATCAAGCTGATATTAGTACCCTAAAAGTTAAGAAATTCGGTCAGCCACCATTTCTTTATTTTTTAAACCTCGTGAGAGTTATTGTACAATGTCAGTTCTTACCTTCTTACAGTGTTTCCTCTAGCAGATTTTGTGATCCCAGTTTGCTTTCTCTGATTCATGTCTTGTCTAAATTAACTTGTGGTTTATCTAAAAATGTAAATGATTAATCTATAAGATGCTGATGGTTTTCAATGTTTAACTGAAGCGGCAAATTATCAATATACAAATTTGCAACTCAAGATCATCCTTTCTCAAACTCATTAATAATTAATGAAGAGAATACAAAGGAAATCACTGCCATGAAGGAGGTTTTGAAAAGGTGTCAATAAATGGTTCTCTGTATCGGACTCCCACATGGCAAATATGTAATACAGTGTAAAGATTATCAATTCTTAGAGTTATCATTCTTGTAAATACTGACATTTTACCGTGTATAAATAAAGTTATACATTACATTACATTGATATCCTGTCTTAATTTGCCTTAATTTGTCTTAATTTTAATAATTGTATGGAATTTTTAATATCTTATCTATTTAAATAGCTCTATGTAATCTTAGCCATTTTAAATTTTATATTTGTAAATTATTTAAAGCAATTGTATGAATTATTTAGTATATCTGTTAATTTATATTTTTTATCATTATTATATATTTTGTTATAGTGTCCTCAGTTAGCCTAACAGCTAAATATTTTGACACTTTAATAAAGTTTATGTATGTATGTATGCAAAAAAATGCATGTATGTATGTTTATATGTATGCCTTATTGATTTATGTAGCAATTACCTTTTCGGAGAGAGGCCGCACTTTGCTGGCAGATTTCTGCGGTCATGAATGCGGGGCAGGGTGTTAGGGGGTTCTTTTTCATTCGTTTGTTTGTTTCGTTTGTATGTTGTGCTCTTGCTTTTTCAGACAATTTCTTCAAGCTAAAGGCTGGTTCTCATATAATCGTCCCGGTCGTCCCGGTCGTCCCAGTCGCCCCGGTCGTCCGAGTTGTTTCAAAACATTTTTGCAAACGACTCAGACAATCCGGACGACTCAAGCGATTTGGGTTCTCATATGATCGTCCCAGTCGTCTTGAACGTCAATAGCGCAGTCGTAGACTGTGTCCGACAACATGTTTTGGGCAATAATACTGCATTCTGGGGTAGATTTGGGTCGCTTCGATCGCCTCAGTCGTCCCGGTCGCCTGAGAGTAGTTCTCATATGATCGTCCTCGATTTTTCACGATCGTCCCAGTCGTCCGACCGCGATCGTCCCAGTCGCCCGGGTCGTTTACGGTCGTCCCGGGTCGTCTCAGACATGTTCTCATATAATCGTCCCGGTCGTCTGTGCACTTTTTGAAACGACTCGGACGACCGGGACGATTATATGAGAACCAGCCTTAAGGATGGAAGAGCTTTCGCAATTTGCTTCATTGAGTTTTAATCAGGTGTTGGAGGTGATGTTGAAGTCCAAAGCAGATAGTACAGCCAAATCTAACATGCATGTTATTACAACATTTATGAGCTGGTGTAAAATAAGACTGATCGGGGAAGGGAACAACGTCTTTGTTAGTGCATCCGGTTCTAATTACTGCCCCGTGAGTGTTTCAAGAAGGTACCTGAATGTAGTTGGTATTGGCGATAGCAGCAGGGTTTTCGTTCGAGGCCGTAGGCCGGACGTTTCGTCCAGTCATTTTCCATTCCACGTCCGCTACTTTGATACCAATATTTGGGAGTTTTTTTATTTTATTTATTATTCCATCCATGCTTTCAGAAATATGTCCGCTAGTACAAAACTGTTGAAAACCCTGTAGTAGTACGTACTCTCCCGTTATTTAGACCTGCCGTGTTTCACTGTAATAACTCTTACTAGTTATATCCTTAGAAGTGGCAGGTTTTCTTACACTAGATGCAGGGAAGTTCTCAGAGATGCCTTAAGTCAGCTAGGTTATAACCCCAACTATTATGGCCTTATTAGATCTTATAAGATCGGCATGTATAATCGAATATGATTCCAATAACTACATTATATTGAAAAAAAAATTAATTAATAGAAACTGCAGTGAGGAGGCATACTTTGTTCAATTTATTGTTAGTGTAGATTTGCGTTTATATCCAATGACATACTTGTGTAACAATCAAAGGAACAGTTTATCAAAAAGTTGAGGATTAAAAAGTCGAGTTAACTAACGAAGCACTGACTATTGATCAAACTTAACTATTGAGAGTTGTAAAAAGGCTGCTAGTCCCCCTTACGCCCTTCCAATAATTGTAAGCCTTCAATGAGAGGGAAAAAGCAGTAGACAAATACGCCAATTCCGGTTTTTATGTTTAGTTACAAGTTCATTTACAAGTTTATGGCATAAGATAATGTAACATAACATAACATACTTTATGCATGCTATTTATGGCATGCTATTTGAAAGTTTCTATTCACAATGTTTTTTTGTTTTATTTTTTATTGTTTCAATTGTAACAAGTTTATTAACATACTTATTTTCAAGTATATTTACATTTCCTCAATATATACATAGCTGTGTTCTGGAAGCTAAAAGTAACATGATAATTATTAGACAATGTAATCAGCTGTTTGAATGTCAGTTAATATCCGTTTAATCACCACGATTAATCAGTTGAGAAATGCTGTCAAATTTTCCGTGAGTCTTAGATAGAGGACGTGGCAGTGCCAGGATTCAAGTTAGAATAAGCTTAGCTCTCCGTAAACGTAGTGTTGAATGATAGTAGTGGCGTATTGTTGTGAAATAGTAGTGTCTGTAAAAGGCATATTTATTTGCCAAAAGTAATCTGTCTTTATTGGGGATTTATTGTTATTTTTCTCACCTCTACTTCACATGATAAATAGCCTTGCCGTCTTTGAAGAAGGGGCGCAGCAAACAGGGCAGGTAGCGGTGCGTTTATTTCCCATGAGGAGCTGCACACAGGTTGGGCAAAACAACCCGTCTGTCATCTCTTCATGAACAATATAACCACACCACCTGTGGCTACTTCCACGTGCCCCAGGCATATGGGGCACGTTGCCAGCACAGTAACTGAAAGATGAACAAAAAATTGCAAGTTTTACTTTTAAGTTAATGCCCCTCCATTCATTATCTAATTGGCAACATGACATCACATTACACACTCAAGCAGTTTAACGCCTGGGTTTAAAGTCTGTTCGGACAATAACTATCTTCTGCTAGATATACTGAACAAGATTGTAACTTTCCCCACACGTTTCTTTTTTTAATATTTAAGTAATACTTTATTTGCTAGAAGCTCACCTTTGGTGGTGGCGGTGGTGGTGGAGGTGGTGGTGGTGGTGGTGGAGGTGGTGGTGGTGGAGGTGGAGGTGGAGGTGGTGGTGGTGGAGGTGGTGGAGGTGGTGGAGGTGGTGGTGGTGGAGGTGGAGGTGGTGGTGGTGGAGGTGGTGGTGGTGGAGGTGGAGGTGGAGGTGGAGGTGGAGGTGGAGGTGGAGGTGGTGGTGGTGGTGGTGGAGGTGGTGGAGGTGGTGGTGGTGGAGGTGGAGGTGGTGGTGGTGGAGGTGGTGGAGGTGGTGGTGGTGGAGGTGGTGGAAGGGGAGGTGGGAGGTGGAGGTGGTGGTGGTGGAGGTGGAGGTGGGAGGTGGGAGGTGAGCTAGAAGCTCACCTTTGGTGGTGGAGGTGGTGGTGGAGGTGGTGGTGGTGGTGGTGGAGGTGGTGGTGGTGGTGGAGGTGGAGGTGGAGGTGGTGGTGGTGGTGGTGGTGGTGGTGGTGGTGGTGGAGGTGGTGGAGGTGGTGGAGGTGGTGGTGGTGGAGGTGGAGGTGGTGGTGGTGGAGGTGGTGGAGGTGGTGGTGGTGGAGGTGGTGGAAGGGGAGGTGGTGGTGGTGGTGGTGGTGGTGGTGGTGGTGGTGGTGCTGATGATGATGATATTGCCATGCCCAGATGTAATCTAACAAGCAGGAAAAAGTGGCGAAATTCATTCCCCGCATCATTGGGTGAATATGATAACAATAGACCAATTCCGATATATTAAAATTCATACTTAACTCCGAGGCTTAGGGGAATAAAACGAAAGAAATCATATCGAGGTTCAGGGATGAATAATTTATTTCTTTTCTTTTATTCCTCTAAGCCTCGGAGCCAAGTATAAATTTTAATATATCTGAATTGGTCTATTGAAAAATGTCCTGTTTGAAAAAGTAACGTTTTTCTTTGGAAAAGTGATGCAAACAGTCTTATTTACTGAAACCAGAAAAAACAGTTGTTTTTTCCTTAATAAGCATGATAGACTCGGAAAAAGTAGCACCGTTGACGCAATCTGCAATGCATGCGGGGAAAAGGTATGAAGAAGGAAACACCCATGTGTAATCTTACAAGGAAAGTAAAACAGGAGAAAAGTGTGGAAATGTATTCCCAAAAACAGCTGATTACTATGACGCTAAAATAACAAGAAATGATTAGAAAGGCAAGAGATGCAGGCATTCACTAGTCGGCTGGCATTTAAAGTTTCACCATAAAAGATAAGCAAATGGAAAAAAGTAAAGCAGCTATTAGTAAATCCTTATTAAGACTATGAAAGCAGAAAAAATGAAAAAGGAGATCGGAACCCGGAACTGTGTTTCCGAAAGAGAGGTTATTGCTGCGCAGCGAACGAAGTGAGCGGAGCAGCAGTTCATAATCCAGAAAGGCAGAAAAAATCTGGAATCGCTGTTTTTTTACCACAATCCTTTGCGAGCCATGCTGAAGATGCAATGGTTTCCTAGGAAACGCTGTCCCACAACTCTTTGCGTGCGTCATACTGATGCATGCCTTCATTTGTGTCATTCGCTTTCCGTTAAACACATGCAAACAGTATTTTATATTGTCGGACCTCGATCGCTTCTGAAGGTGAGTATTCTTTACACTTGGTATATTAGTAGGTAAGAGAGCTGAAAGCGATTAAATCAGCCATGGGCGTAACCAGGACTTTTTCACAGGTACGCACCATCACCAAATCAAGGTCCTACACTTTATTCATTTTTACTTATTTTTTCGACTTTTTCAAGTACGCACGTGCGTACGTGCGTACAGGTAGCTACGCCCCTGTCAGGATACATTTATCCAGATTTATCACAAAGTGAGAGCATGTCTTGCTTCAGAATTCACACTCTGCAGACTTTTCTAAGATTTTCAAGAATTATTGAAAAGCTATGGTAAAGGAAATGACATTTTTGAATGTGCATTTACTTTGTAAGAAATATTTTATTAACTGTTTCTTTCTTGTTATCAATAGGTTTTGAGAAATATTTAGAAAACTCGGTTTTGGTTACTTTTAGGGGTGCCGCGCTAAATAGCGAAAAACAACTGTATTCAGTAGCGCGCGCTAAAATAGCGAATTAATGTCGCGATCACATGGCGAGTAAAATTGTCATTTTGAGAGAAAACGATGAATATTTTCGAGTTACTAAACGTAGTAATTTTTCTCGAGTCAGCAATTGCATGGTCGAAAGAAGAAACCTGATGAAGAGCAAATACATATATCGGAAATGTGACATTTTGTGTTTGCGCAATTTTTGTGCGACATTTCGTTCTATTTTAACTTTTCAAGTTTGAATTTTTTCATTTTTGAACTTTAATTTGTACTTTGCTGACGCAATTTGACGACATTAATTCTCTATTTTAGCGCGCTAATACAGTTGTTTAGGGCTTCCATATTTGCGAAAATACATAAGGCCAGAAGGACCGAAAATGTTTCGAGTACCGAGCAGAATTCGAGCAGAATGAGCGATTTGTACGAGCAGAATGAGCGATTTTTACGAGCCTTGCCGGCAGACAGGATAAGCCATTTTATGAGCAGAATTTATCCAGGCCTAATCACCTACGTGCGCAGCAATCACTATCTTTAAGATAACCTAGTCTAATCTAATAGCTGACGCGTAAGCAGTACACTGTTTATTCCTGTTTTACTAGCATCATCGACGCAATGTTCAAAACATGCTGGAAAAAGTGTGAAAGGAAAAAAAGGTGCAAAATGCATTCGCCACATAACCGGATCAATACGATAACAATTGAAAAATTCCCCTTGTGAAAAAGTGATGTTACAGTATTTTTTGGACAAGTGATGCAAACGGGAACAGTGCAATCCGGATTAACTGTGTTTTAGAAAGAGATGTTATCTAATGCAATAGATGACTCGTGAAAAGTATAAAAGGAGAACAGCATTTATGGAAAGATAACAAAAGGTAGTTACAGAAAAGGAACAAGAAAGGACACTATGAATGCTATAGAGTTGGTTGCTAGAAATGGGGTATACACAACAAATGCAGCACATTCAGAAAGAAAGACAGTTTCAAACTGCACCTTGCAGCTGACAAGAGCTGTTAAAGCAGGAGACAGATCTGGGTATGTTGGAATAGCTACCCACAAAAGCGGAGGATCAAAGTAAGTTATGCAATACTAACTAACAAACAAGGAACTGGCTGTGTATAATTTACTTGCGGGTCATGCTTTAATGCAAGAACGTCCCATAACAAGTCTCAAACATGAATATCATGAGTAAAGGACATGTCATTACACATATGGACTATTACTTTCAAAATATTACAAAGGCAATGAAAGTGTGATTACAGTCAAGAAAATCTTAAGAATATATGGGTCGACTTTTATGAAATTTTCTGAATGAAGGAAAGAGGTTGGGTGTATCTGTTGAAGTTGTTGTTAGAGCAGTTTTCAATCGAGTGTCATAAAACCAAAACCAAAGTAATTACTCTGACCAATAACAGCAGTTGTTACCGATGCTTGAAACAAGGACATGTCGTTGGCGCCAAGCGAGGAAAAACGTGTGCGAGCAAGTCACGATTGATTTGGCCTTTACTTCTGATTGGTCGAGGAAGTGGCGCGATAATTCTAGGGTAGCCAATCACAAAGCATAGCATTGCAAAACCAAAAGCAGTTGTGTAATTACTTTCGACACTCAAATAAAAACTACTCTATCAGTTCACTTAAGCAAATTGAAATCTGGACATGTCATAAGTTCATAATTATACGATAAGGATTGTTATTGCGCGGCTAGCGAACTGACAGTTTGCATGTGATTAATCTGTATTATTTGTTATTACTCTTTATTATTACTCACTATTACTCGTCTGTTTTGCGATAAAAGGAATTGCAACTCTCCAAGGGCTGGGCATTCATTTCATTCCTTTGAGAGCCTAGGGAATCCACCACATCGTTCAGGACATCGGGTGACTTTTCGCGTAGTAAAGGTGTGCATGTTAAACATAATATAAGTTATTTTGTGTAATACTCTTTAGGGAATTCTTCATACAGCTGAGCAGTTTCATAACGTGGCAGCTTTCGATAAAGAACTAAATTACGTGTCATTGGCTATGCGGAGGTACTCAGTGTCTGTGAACAGCTTAACTCTGGACAAACTTCTAACTAAATTAACAGAGGACATTGCACTACCAGATCAAGAAGAGGAGATTTTAAAAGCAGTGTCAATAGTCAGAAAAAATCTCGGCACAGCGGGATAGCCAGTGTGGTACCTAAACAAAAAATTAAAATGTCAGCATAGATGGCGATGGATCCCTAACATGAGCAGAAGATCACGGTTTCATATGGATAAGCTATTTGACTGAAACAGGAAATGGCAAGGAAATTGCAGACGAGGCAGTATCAGCATGAGTGTCTGCAGGAAATCTAACAGGGGTATATTTCGACGCAATGGCACACTTTTTGGCCAGCTCATTGGAGGAGGCCGCCAACAAAGACCAAGTACTGAAGTCGGTGACTGGTGAACTTTTCAGTCATGACCATTACTCACATACGAGAGTGAAGCTGGGGAAGAAAACGAGCACGACTCGCCGGAATTGCATTGTGAAATAGGTACCAATTGAAAAGCGGACAAATAGAACACAAAGAGAGAACTTCTTATCGCAATTTTTCATCGCAAGCACAGGAGCAATAATGGAGAACTACCAAGAGGTATACCTTACTACCCACTACTGGGATTTTGACATATGACAAACATGTGATAATAATAATTACCATTTTTATACTACAATAATATGATTTTTCACTACTCACTTTTCAATCCGATGGTAAGATGTAATAAAATCATATAAGTTATTCTGATGTTTGTAATACCACTGTTATGATATCGCCAAATAACGGGGGCAAATTTGTGCAATAGTTTGCAATAGAGTGACACAATGTCTTATACCTTATCTATTGCGAAATATAGTCGCTGAAAATATATTATATGCCAAAATTTACATGAAAGTAGTAAATAGGTAACTTCAAAGTTATCAATAATGAACTATATTGCTTTTAATTTGACGAATTGTAAATGAAAAGTTCACCCTGCCAAAAAGTGAAAATGTTGTGTTCATTTTCTTTTTATTTCCAGTGGAAAGAAGTACTTGGCTTTTGCCCTCTTGTAGTGGGAGTGGGCCTGCCTGAGAGTGGAAAGACCAAAGCAGGAAATGTTGCCCTGGCAATGGTCGGAGGATATCCTCATTATGTTTTTTGAACTTTTCACGGATGCCTACAATGGGATAGTGGCAACGAAGACAAGCCTGGGATTTCACGCTGACGATCCTAGCAACCCAAGCAAAATAGGGAAAGTACTTAACTGCTCTAAAAATGTTAACTTGATAATTTTGAAAAGTTCAGTATTAGCAAAT
Organism: Cladopsammia gracilis; assembly: GCA_022457155.1. NCBI lineage: Eukaryota > Metazoa > Cnidaria > Anthozoa > Scleractinia > Dendrophylliidae > Cladopsammia > Cladopsammia gracilis. The sequence goes on along the minus strand of JAJGOT010000091.1, from coordinate 530,913 downwards.
GGTAGCACATATTATAGGTAACGTAATGAACTTAGCAAGAAAGACCAATAGGCTACTAATGCAAAAATGCCCAACAGGAAGTGAAGCTAAAAGTTTAATCTCAGTGCCAATTGATTGAAACGATCATCATTTCAAAGACAATTGGTGCACATTTTTAAATTACACAATTACGACAATTGGTTCACAGAGAGTTTATTTCATATTCGATATTACTGAGAACACAAACAGAAGAAAGCCCTTTATCTCTCGAGACAACGTTGTAAGTTTGTGGTTATTCATCCTTTCAGTTGCAAGAAAGCTATTTGGATTATTCTTAGACATATGCAAATGTAAAAGTTTGTAAAAAATATGTTATTCAGAAAGATAATAATATTATTTATATTCCTTTGATTAGAAGAAAAGCTAGTGTTCCAATCACAATGTGATGGAGATCAATTGACATACGACCCCCTCTCAATGATGATGTCATGGCTTCTTGTTATATGTAATCGTGTTATTTCTATTTTTCTGAAAGGTGGCAAAATGATTTTTTTTCTGGTGCGACAAGTGCTACATACTTATGACTGGTCATATTGATTGAAGGGCTCAGAATAACACTGTGCTAAGTGAATTTTTGTACAAAAAAAATAAGTTTCTCCAAATTAGCTGATTTTTGGCATATGGACTTGTTTTTATGTAGTAAACATTGTCCTGTATGTTTTTCACTGGTTTTGTGCTTCATTTTCTAAAAAAAAAAACGGTCCAAAAATGCGGTCGGCTAATAAACCTCAACAAACACTGCCGCATTTTTTCTTTGTGTACTTCATTCCCCTTGGGATCACTGTTTTCACTGCTTTTTAACCGCAAAAGTTGTTCATTTCACTTGATAAAACCACAAGCTGTTCGTTTAACTGCTGTTAAACCGCTTAAGTTTCAATTGAAAAATGCGCAAGTTGGGCAGGGTTACGGTTACCGTTAGGGTTAGGAAAACACGGAAAAAGCGCAAGTTGATCATTGGTTTCACTGCCTTTAAACAGCTCAAGTTGTTCATTTCACTCAGAGAAGCGCAAAGTCGTTTGTTGTGCAGCTTTTAATAAACCTCTCAGGTTGTTCATTTCACTACGGCTAAACCGCTTTTGTTGCTCGTTTCACTTAACAAAAAAAAACAAGGAAAAAGCACAATTAAGTTGTTCGCTCCACTGCTTTTAAAGCACTCATAACTTGTTGGTTTCACTGCTGTTTATTAAACCGCTTATACAACTGTAAGTTGATCGTTTCACTTAATAGAAAAATACTACAGTTGTCAATTTCGCTTTAAAAAAGGCACAAGGTGTTTGTTTCAGTAATCAATCTCTCAAGTTGTTCCTTTCATCAATAAAACTGAAAGAAAAAACAAAGCACTGCAGAGTGTTGTCTTTGTGTGTTATTACTGTTATGAATACTGATCAAGATAGACATTTGAAGAGCTGGGTGCATAACAGTTTCATGTCGAATGTCAAGCGTTTTTATTTATTCTCACTCAGATAGTGGACCTACAGTGTATCTGCCACTGTCGCAAAGCATGTCGGGAAATTCTATGCCAAATCCGAAATGGAGTTCCTGCCCCAAAAATTATAGCAAAATATTATAAGTCTGGAAGCACTTTGGATATCGGGCATTTCGACCACGGCACAGGATGGCAAATGGGCCACAACTCACAACACTGCCCCTTTTCTGATCCGAAATGATTGCACTGAGACTTTCCCGCCAGCTCGTATTGTCCACCAAGGTCCATTTTTCACCATGAGCGCTAAATGGCGCTTTAGACACAAGGTATGACAAGAAACATGACTCATTTCTTTGAGAGGTGCTAGAGACTTAAGGATTTCCGGACTTCATGATGTCCTTCATCACAAGTGGCGAACGGCATCGATAAGCCCGCCTTAAATAACGTTATGTTCATTATACATACATACATACTTTATTGTAACTCCCTGCAAGGGTTTTTCAGTTACAAAATTATAAAAATTGCTAAAATAACAAATAGACGACTAAATGACTAAGGTAATAACTACACATTAAAAAAAAAATAGTAAAATACAAGAAAGAATGAAAAAATACAATGAATTGAATTGACTATTTACAAATTCAGACTAATTAGAAAGAAGTAAGTTAGCAAGTCTTTTCCCAAAGACTTTAACAGAGTCTAAAGATTTAACATCGTCCCTTAGATTATTCCAGAGTTTAGCGCTACGATAAGTGAAAGACCGCTGTCCGGTGGTTGTACGGCACCTCGGAATGTTTAGTTACTAAACCATAAAAACCTAACTTAAACAATCTCAGGTCGTTGGCGCGGGTCAGGAGTATTGCGGTCGCATATTCTCACGACCAATCTGCTTTTAGTAATGGCGTTGTTTAGAAACTTCTAGCTGCAGTTTTGGAAGGAACTGTGGTCGGATTGTACACAGTCAAAGCACTGGAGGGCCAGAACTCTTCTTTTTTTATCGGTACTTGTAAAATTTGTCAAATTCCTTAACATTAGTACCAATTCGACACTTCGGCAATGCTTACGACACCAAAACAAGCCTGTACACGAGAAATCAACCATTTTTAAGCAAAGTGAAAAAAAAAACACCCAAAAAGTCACTTTAATAGCATAGTGTTATTCTGAGCCCTTCAATTATAAGCGAAAAGGAGAGTAAAAACATTTTTGTTTTCAAAATAAAACAGAAAAACACATGGCATTGCATACTGAATCACGAGAATTTGCTTCACTTCTTCCGTACGCTTCAATCTCTTTCTGCAGCAGTTAAAAACAATTCATATTTCGTTACTAACTAAAATAATAATAATCTTTCTAGTTTGAAACTACATTTGAATAAAATTCATTACCATATTGCACATTAAATTCTTTAAAGAACCATTTTAGTGGTGATTTGGTAGAGATGAAACAAAGCTTGAAAAAACCTGAGTTGTCCATATTTCGCGGTGTTGAGCTTTTCGTCGTTCTTTATTCCGTCGTCGTCATCTAAGAACTACTAGAATATTTGACACTTTTTCCGCTTCAGTTTTGAACCTCAAAATGTGATTTTTATAGCAACGAAAATAGCCGTGAAAGTAAGCTGTCCATATTTCGCGAAGCGCTTCTTGTTTCCTCAAAGTTATCTTTTTCTTTTTCTTTTTCTTTTCTTTCTGCCAGATTCCTATAGTCTTTTGATGAAATCCTATGGCATGACCATTCAAATGAAACCTCTTTGGCACTACTTTTGCATGATGCTTTTTGTATTACAATGTTTCACAAAATAAATTTTGAGATTTTTCTTAAATTTTGATACCTGCAACTCTTGGGTGTTCATTTGAGCAAACTTGTGAATACAAAACAATCTTCTGGCCCTCCCCTCCCCTCCCCTCCCCTCCCCTCCCCTTTCTTACACGTTTTGCTTCACCCCCCCCCAACCCCCCACCACCCACCACTCACACCAACTCTATGAAACCTGAAGAATGAATGAATCAACGAACACACGCCAGAATACGCCTTAGACTGAAATAGTACGCCACAACCTTTTGAAAACTACGTTGGTGTATAGAAGGTTTCACGGTCGGGTGCAAAATACATTGTTTGTATGGAAAATTTAATTTCTGGACTACTTGCACCTACGGTCTGATATCTCATAGATATCCTGCAAAAGTTTTTAGAGCGATTAAATTTGAGGGTTGTGATTGTACTGGGAAGTACGAGTTTTCTTTTGAGTTTTCCATACATCTCTGTAAAAAAATTTACAACAGTTTTACAGAGAAATGTATGGAAAACTCAAAAGCAAGCACAGGAAACCCAAGCGTAATGTTTGCATATTAATGATGTTCGAAAATATAAGACATTGTATGGAATTTCGAATTCAACGTTTTAAACAATATATAAAATCAAAATTGCTGAATAAAATCGTTGAAACATTTATTGGTGTTGTATTCTATCTTTATTCAGTGTTTCTACGCTATTTGAACGATGTTTAGTCCATTTATCTTACCTTGTATAATATAATGGAAAGGAAGGAGAGTTTGGTCGCTTTCAGCGTAATTCGACACGTGCCCACAAATGGCTCATTTTTCGCACAAAAATAGGTGCTGCTCCCATTCTGACTGGTCCTCCTCACTTTAGAATAATGTTAAATTGCATTTCTTCGAACAACTTGAACATCCCTTGTTGATTATGACGAACAAGCCGCTCCAAAAAATCACATAGCACTGCAAAATAGGCGCCAGAGGGCGTGAAGAACGTTAGAGACCAGGGATGTGAGGTCAACACTGGGTACCAGAGTAAAATCAAACCCCACAGGGAAGGGAACGTTCAATTTTGTCAACCTGTCATTTTTGTTGCGCCTACCACCTGGTGAGGACCAAGTTGTCATTCTGCTGGTCATGCTTTCAATGTTAAAACGGCCTCTTGAAGACGAGGAGACAAGGAAGAAGCGACGGAAAACGGACCGTGTATCTGTTTCCTTCTTTACGTCTATTAGAAATTGGTAAGTAAAACATTTACCAACAATTACATTTAGCTCAGTTCAGCTCTTACGCTTTTGCAAGACATTAAATTTTTTCTTCATGTAATAAGGGCCTGGTCGCACTAAAGTCAAAAACAAATTAGCCCGTGCAAAAATCGAGGAAAACAAAAGAAACCGTTCTGGTGGGACATGCTTTTTGTAAAATGTGTTTGTTTTTATGTCATAGCACGCAAATGTAATCTGCCAAATTAATTTCAGGCACCCACATGCAAATGTTTTTGTTTTACTGATACAGCATTTTAATTACCGATATAAAATTCCATTAATTTTTGTAAAGAAAAAGCACGCTTTTACCTCGAATAGTGTATGGCGTGTTTCACAACAGTGACAAAGCACAATTCAGTTGCACGGTTTACGTCAGTAAAATGTCAATTGACATTTTACCGTTTTTACTTTCTCCATCTTTTCTTCCTTGTGTCCTCCTCTTCAAGAAGCCGTTTTAATGTCAAAAGCATGATAAGCAGAGCGACAACTTGGTCCTCACCGGATGGTAGGCACAACAAAAATGACAGGTTGACAAAATTGAACGTTCCCTTCCCTGTAGGGTTTGATTTTACTCTGGTACCCAGAGTTGACCGCGCATCCGTGGTCTCTTCCGTTCTTCAAATTTAATCGCTCTAAAACCTTTGCAGGATATCTTAAGATAACAGACCATAGGTAATCCAGAAATAAAATTTTATAATGAATATTTAACACTGAATTCTCATACAAACATTGTATTTTGCACCACGTTTGCCCTACTTTCAAAATGGCGGTCCCGACCGTGAAACCTTCCACCACACACGAAATGCAGACTGAAAACCTCTTCACATCGAAGGAAATATAACAACTAACGTTTAAATGTACCTAGGACAATTACTTAACACCCTTTTAAGATATTCTCATGTACTTTTCTTACCTAAACTGAAGTAAAACAGTTGATAAAGTGAGCTGCAAAGACTTCAAACCGCGATCACACGACGGCCATTGAACACTAGTACCCAGTCTGTTATCCGATGTTGCTTGTCACGCAATGCATTACCCTAATACCCTGACCTTTTGAGCTCGGAAATCCGGGGGGGGGGGGGGGTACTCAACAAAGTTTGTACGGGGATGCTCCGCCCCGAGGTTCAAACCCTTACCCTTTCATATACCGTTTTTGACAGAAAAGGTACCCCTTTCATATACCTTTCATTGAAAATGGTACCCCTTTCATATAGTAGTGGTAAAAACAGCAAAATGATCCTTACGGCAAGAAGAAAAGATAGAGACAGAAGTGAAATAAAAAAAAAAAACAATAAACAGTTGAATATATTTGCCCGATATTTCGGTTTGCAAAACAAACCTTCTACGGGGGCTAGAAAACAAAAATGAATACAGAAATAAAATGACCGTTACATATAAATCATTTGAAATATGACATACAACAGAATAACAGAAAGTGATTGGTAACAAATAAGCTAAATGTCACTAATTAAGTTCATCACGTCTATTTATACCATGAGGATGAAGTGTCATCGCTTTATCTATAAGATGGGCCTCGCGTGCCTTTCTGACTGAGTCGCGGTTGTTGTGGATGAGTTCCAAGGGAATGAGGAGGATGTCGTTGATAGAATGGCCAGGTTGGTTAAAATGTATTGAAACAGGAGTAGGATTGATAAGATGGTGGTGATTGAGGATGGAGCGGCGATGTTCCCCAAAGCGTTCATTCAGTTGGCGTTTGGTTTCCCCGATGTACTGTTTAGCGCATTTTTTACATTCAATAAAGTAGATTAAGTTTTTAGATTTACAATTTAAAGTGTCCTTGATATGTCGTTCTTCCTTTGTTGCAGAGAAAGTGTATTTATTTTGACCTCCTTGTAAGAATGGGCAGGTGAGGCAGCGTGGATGTTTACATTTATAAATGCCAGAGGGTGTTTTTTCTTGAAGTTTGGTGCGGTCACGCAATTTGGTTCTTACTAATAGATCACGTAGGTTAGGGCTTCGTTTGTAAGCTAAGACGGGTGGACAGGAGAATGTTTGCTTGCAACGAGCGGAGGATTGTAGAATGTTTATATGCTTTCGTACAATTGAAGAAGCGTAAGGAAGAGCTGGATTAAAGGTGATGACAAATGGAGTTCGATCCGAGTTATTCTGTGGTCGTGGTTTAAGAATTTCGTGACGTGGGATGGTGCTTACGCGATTTATTTCTTTTTTAAGAAAACGGCGACTGTAGCCTCGTAGTAGTACTAAATAGATGATAAGTTCTTGGCAGCGTTTATTGAAGAAAATGTCAGTGGAACAGATGCGACGTAGGCGTAGGGCAAGGCTGAATGGAATAGTGCGTTTGGTGTGAGTAGGGTGGCAGGAAGTCTTGAGAAGATATTGATGCTTGTCTGTGGGTTTCGTGTGAAGATCTATCTGAATTAGGTTGTTGCTGAGGTGTACTTTAACGTCTAGTAAAGGAAGTGCCTGGTTAGAAGAATTAGAATATTCGTGGGTGAACTTGATTGTAGGATGGATAGAATTTATGTAGTTTATGAAGGTTTTGAGATTATCTTCTCCTACTGTCCACACCATAAAAATATCATCGATAAATCTCCACTAGACATATGGCTTGAAGTGGGCGTTTTCTATTGCGTGATGTTCCAATTTGCCCATGAATAAGTTTGCGTATGAAGGTGCCATTCGAATACCCATAGCGGTGCCGTGAATTTGAAGAAAGTGTTGATGGTTAAACGTGAAGTTGTTCATTCCTAGGATCATTTGGATGAGGTCGCAGATTCTTTCAGTGGGAAGTGATTTGTGTTGACGAATGTTAAGAAAGTGCCGGCAGGCTTCCACACCTTCCTTATGGGGTATATTGGTGTAGGAAGAAACATCAAGCGTGACAAGGATAGAGTTATCGGGTAGCGGTCCTAGTGTTTGGAGTTGGAGAAGAAAGTGGGTCGTATCTTTTGATGTAGGATGGAAGTGTCTGTACAAGAGGTTTTAGGTGATAGTCAACAAATTCAGAGATGCGTTCAGCAGGGTGACCATTGCTTGATATGATAGGGCGGCCAGGGTTACCTTGTTTATGAATTTTAGGAAGAATGTAGAAACGGCCAGCTCGAGGATTAGGGTTGGAATTAAGGTACTTGTATGTATTATCATCAATGAGTTCTTCGTTGTGCATGCGAGTGGTGTACTCTTTGATTCTTTCTCGTACCTTGTTAGTAAGATCTTTAGATTGTTTTTGGTAGTATTTGTTGTCGTTTAACTGCCTTAGGCATTCGTTTACGTACCAATTGTAATCCATAATAACTGTGCCAGATCCCTTATCTGCAGGTTTGATAACTATGTCTATACGTTTTTGTAGTTGTTTGATGGCTTCACGTTCCTGTTTCGTTAGATTGTCGCGAATGAAGGTTGGTTGTGAAAACATTAAATCTTGTGTAACTGCGTTAATATATGCATCGAGAGCCGCTTCTCTTCCACAAGGTGGGGTCCACGTTCCTTTTCATTTGAAAGGGTGGTCATTAGAATCTGTTGTCGTGTTTCCATCACCGTGAAAAAATTCTCTGAGGCGTAAGCGTCTAGCGAAATCGTCTAGCGAAATCGTCAATGTCAGCCTGTATTTCTGACCAGTTAATACGTTGAGGAGTGGGAACGAAGGTTAATCCGCGAGAAAGTAGTTTAATCTCAGCTTCTGAAAGTTGCACATTAGAACCTTTCAATGAAAATAGTACCCCTTTCATATAGCCTTTACGTGCGTCTGTTTGATATATTTTGAAAGGCCCTTTTTATAAGACTTAAATGGCAGTTTTCCCTACCTTTTTTACGCCTCAACGGCGTGTTTTCGGTACCCTTTCCTATTCTTCGTGAAATCCCTACCCTTTCATATACTTCAACTCGTGAAATCACGACCCTTTCATATACCTCCAGCCTCAAAAAGGTACCCCTTTCGGGCGGAGCATCCCCGTATAGCCCATTATAGGGAGTACCCTCCCCCACGCCCGTCGGAAATATAAAATATCAGCGACAAACCGTTGAGTGGTGCCGGATCTCCCAGTTGTAGACCTGGATCAGTACAATAATTACTTTCATCATGTGACCCGTATGGCCCTGCGAACAGTTTCTTTGCAAAACCATTGATAAAAGTCCCGTATGAGGGTCGTACGCATTTCCGCGAGCGGGGCCGGAAAAAGGCGTACGGAGCGACTACAAAAGTCACAAAAGCGGACGGCCTCGCGCGTTAAAATTTCAAGTTAGTTTGTCTTGAAATTGGTAATATAATAAAATACTTATTGAATAAGTTAGGTCGTGCCGGATGGGAAAATATTTGGCGTCAATAAGTACATAGTAGAAAATCAGAAAACGGCAAACTGATCCTTACAGCAAGGCGACGAAGGAGTAAACAAAAGAATAAAACAATATATATATATATATATATTCAAACAAATTTGCCCAACATTTCGGTTTGAAAACAAACCTTCTTCAGGGGCTAACATAAAAATGAAGATAAAACTTAAAGTTCGTTACAATAGGAGACTTCAGGTCACTACAGGACATATGTATTTTAATGTTTTTAAGGTTAAACATAATTTGTGTCCGCGGACTATTTGCGGCAGAAAGATTTTTACCAATCTAGTTTTAACACAGTTATGTACGGAAAACACTCAATCCGATACTTAGGTCCAAGGCTCTGGAGTAAGATATCAAGCACAGACAGATCGGCTACCAGTCTTACGCAGTTAAAGACCCGGATACGAAGTCTTGATTTGAGTGACATCTTGGATGTCTGTAGTGGCTGCTACCTTTGCAATTCATGATTTTAAATTTTCTTAATTACATTTTTAATTACAAGATTTTTTAGAATTTTGATAATTAGTATTACAGTTTTGTGGTGTTTATGTTAGTGAGTTATCAATGGTAGTTTCTAATTCTAGTCTTAGTAGATTTTGGTCTCAAATTTTTATTGATTTGTTTTTGTATTTTTTAGATTATATTTTAGATAGTTAGGTGTCCCCTATTAGCAGGGTGGAATTCTCTCTGCTAGATTTTGACTGACACGTTAATAAAGTCATTATTATTATTATTATTATTATTATTATTATTATTATTATTATTATCTTTGTTTAACATTATGTTCTGGCTGTTGTCATTGCCGTAATTTCTTCTATTAGGCGGGTCATAACAAATGACCAAGGGCTAACGGAATTATCTCTTCTTCACATTTCCAACACTTTTCTCAGTATCCTTGCAGTTCCCAACAAGGCAGTCTTTTGCACCACTCCAACATTGAATGTTATCCCTAGCTTTTCAATCCACCTATCAAATTCTTTGGTGACACTTCCAAGGGCCCCTATTACTACAGGTACAACCTCCACTTTTTTAAGTTTCCACAATCTTCCAATCTCTCTCTTCAAATCCTGGTACTTTTCTACTTTTTCCCTTTCTTTTTCCTCTACCCTTACATCAGCTGGTACAGCAATATCGATGATTAACCCCTTTCGCTCTTTCTTGTCAACTACAATTATGTCTGGTCTTCTCGCCTCTATCACGTTGTCACACTGGACATTGATATCCCACAAAACTTTAACTTCTTCATTTTCTACTACTCCTTCTGGGACATGTTCATACCACTTTTCCGTATGCTCTAACCCATTCTTCTTACACAAATCCCAATGGACTTTCTTTGCTACATTGTCGTGTCGTCTCTTATATTCTTTCTGGGCCAATTTCTCACATCCGCATACCATAATATTATTATTATTATTATTATTATTATTATTATTATTATTATCGCGTTCGAAGAACGCAATTCTAATTTGGTTCGTGTTGGTTATCTTTGGTTTACATGCAGTAAACTTTGAGATTTTTTGGTAGGCGGTCTTCCAAATGGCCGCCCCTATTGTTTTTTTCAGGGGCTCATTTCCACCAAAAGTTCCTTCGAACGCGTCTCCATAATCTCCGATTACTGCTTGTTATTATTATTGTTATTGTTATTATTATTATTATTATTATTATTATTATTATTATTATTATGAAAATAAAAACAATAGAGCGTTTCCACTAATGTCATATCAAAATTCAGAAGCCGTTTTCGATTCCAAATGTTTATAAATTGCAGAGAGTGTATTTGCATTTACATTTTTTCATATTCAATCAAGTAGATAAGATTTTTGGATTTGCAAGAGCTCGGAGCCGAGCCCCAGCTTTTTACTTGGACGTAAAAGCATAGGCACGCATTGCGTGCATGAGCTTTTTTGAAAATTTATGAGATAGTGAAACCAACAAAACAGCGGAAGTAAACTCGTACAAAAAAACGCTTCCAGATGTACTTTTTTCAAATCCTCCGGCCCGCGGCCCGCTCCCCACTACAAAAAAATACTGAGATGACGAACTGGGACCAAAACTCTATTTAGGTGGAAAAATGCAAAGTTTTCTTTTGTATTTTAGCCTAGAGGGCGGGCCTAAAGGGTTAGGTATGAAAATAGGTGGGAAGAAAATCACAAATTTGGGCCAGCTTTTTTTACGGGATTTCCGGAGTTAATGACAATACTACGGCCCCAGTGAAATGTTTTAGTAATCATCGTAATGTCAACCAGAAACGTCCTGCACAGAAATTTGATGCATCCAAAATAAAGGTTTATTATTTCCTGGCAGCTGAGATGATGCGGATTTTCTACAGAGCAGCGATGCTCACCAAAGCGTTCAAGTTAGACTTTCTCAAAGTCCGTTTTTTGTTTTTTCGTTTTTGGTGGTCGGGCGGAGAACTTCGTTGCTCGAGAAACACGAGAATTTACAGAAGTTTTATCGACTGAGTCGATAGGGTAAATTTGAATCTTTTTACGGAGGTCAATTACCCTTATCGACTCAGACTCAGCCGATAAAGCTAAATTCTCGATGACAATAGAGTTGGCTGACTACGTTGGCACAATACCAAAATAGAGATTACAACTTGTCCAGAAGTGTTTTATTTGCTTCAAGTGCCGATAACCCATTTTGTTTTTTAATTTTCTCACTTGAATCGAAATGTCACCCAAGGATCTTACAATTTGCATAAAACGAGATTGTTTCATCATCTTCAAAATCCAAAATCCAAAATCCAACATGTAGGCTAAAATGTGTCATTTCAACCCCAACATATGAGAACCTGTTCTACCGTTACTGTGCGAATCCAAAAACCGTGAACACTTTGATTTGATTTTGACATTTCCCATTGTGCAGCAACCAATCAGAAGCGACTTGAAAACGCAAGAAACCCAAACAAACGGTTAGTCACGAAACCACGCTTCAGTTGACGCTTCTCGGTTTCCCTGCAAAAGAATCGGCCCTGCCTCTGCTCTGTTTGCCTCTGAAACGGGTTCTTATTCGGAAAAATCAGTTCAAATGAAGATTTGTCTGACAACCGAAATGTGCCTGTTACTGTACAAGAAATGTCTTACTATAAAGGACTTGTTGTCGGTTTAAGGACCACGCCCATATTGTATTAATATTTTGACCAGCAAAAAGCACTTCTAACCTTAAAAAAAGGAACTTATATTGAACCCTGTTTCTCGCAGGGCAAATTCTCGAGATGGTGACCATCAGTACTTTGCGTTTTGGCACTTTTGGGAGTTAAAGAACCTAAGTATACAACTTGAGTCTCTTCGGAAGCATTCAAGCAAGGAATTATTGGTCTGTCATCTCAATATAAAAAGCATACAGAACAATTGAAGAGCTCGCGGACCTAATAAAACGTTTAAATGTTCACGTCATGTTTATAAGCGAAACGAAAATTGACGCTTCGTATTCAAACAATCGCTTTACGATTCCTGGCTTCTCTGTTTACCGAAATGATCGCAAGAAAGGAGGTGGCGGCGTAATGGCCATTGTATCGACTTCTTTGGAAAGTAAACGTACTAGTATAAAGAAGAACTACAGGACATTGGAACCTATTGCGGTTGAAGTAAAGACGAAAAGGGGAAATGTTATTATACTTGGCATTTATCGTCCGCCAAAAAATCTCTGTGGCGAGTACCGAATTAATTTGGAAAATCAATTAAGCGACATTTGCAACTGGGCTAGCCTACAGAGTAACTTAGTGATTGTGGCCGGCGACCTAAATCTCGATAGATTGAGATCGGACAAAGCGGAGGGTAAACCTCTACTCGACCTAGAAGTGGAACAGGATTTCCAGTGCCTCATTACTAAGCCTACTAGAATTGAAATGCGTGAAAACAAAATAATCAAATCTCTGATTGACGTGTTACTTAGCAATAAGCCGGGGCTGTTCAAGCATGCAGGGAATTATTATCCATCACTAAGCGATCATGCCCTGATCTATGGAATCCTTAAGGAAAGGGTTAATGCCAACAAGCCTAAAATTGTAGCTTTTAGAAGTTATAAGAACTTTGATTCCGAGGAATTCAAAAAGCAGTTGGAGGTAGCGCCGTGGCATGTCGGTGAGATATTTGATGACATTGATGATCAGGTGAATTTTCACAATGGGCTAATGAATAACATTCTCGATGAATTTGCACCTTGCAAACGCATGAAAGTTCGTGATAAAGATGTGCCGTACATGACAACACAATGGAAACAAGCTATTCGCGCTAAACGGAAAGCCACGTCAAAGTTCTTGAAAAATAAAACGAGAGAAAACTGGGAGTTAGGGAGGAAAACTCGAAACGAGGCAACACGGCAAAGAAGAATTGCTATCAAGAGCTATTGGCAACAAAAAGCTGATCATTTAAAGGACAAGCCAAGAGACTTCTTTCGGACCTTCAAACCCTTCCTCAGCTCAAAGGATAGTTCCCGTGGCAACGACATTCACCTCAAGGAAAATGGAACGATCGTGAAAGATCAAGCAATGGTCACTGAGGTGCTCGCGGACCATTTTGCCAGCATTGCAGAAGGTATTGGAGGTCGTGATGCAGAACTAATGTCAGTTGAGGACTTCAAGAATCACGGTAGTGTCCGATGCATACGGGACTCTGGGAATACATTAGCAGAGGGTTTCGAGGTGAAACCAGTCACGCAAGGGCAAGTCCTCACAGCTCTCGAGACTCTAAAAACAGAAAAGGCGGCTGGGCGAGACGGTATATCTCCTAAAATATTGAAACTTGGGGCGAAAGAACTTCAACGACCTTTGACTAATCTTTTCAATGCGTGCAATAAGGCTGGTGAATGGCCAAAGGCCTGGAAATGTGGGGACTGGGCCCCAGTTTACAAGAAAAATGATAGATACTGCAAGGAAAATTATCGCCCTGTAACAGTACTAAACTGCACTGGCAAAGTACTCGAAAAGTTAATCGAAGCTCAAACAAGTGCAGGCTTCCGCCGCATTCTCTACGAGAACTCTTCGGCGTATCGTAAGCATCACAGCTGTGAAACGACTTTAATAAATTTGGTGGAATCTTGGAAAAAAGCGAGAGATGATGGATTATATGTCAGCATACTGTCGACAGACATGTCGAAGGCATTTGACTCCCTCCACCCCCCGCTCCTGCTAAGTAAGTTGAAGGCCTATGGTTTTGAGGATAACACAATCAAGTTATTTGAGAGCTATTTAAGGGACAGGGAAAACTGTGTTAAAATTGGATGCTACTCAAGTACGCCAAGAGCGGTAAATCGGGGGTGTCCCCAGGGATCTGCCCTGGGGCCCCTCTTGTGGGACTTATTCCAAAATGATCTGCCATACCACATGGACACTTGCCTATCAATGTATGCAGATGATCACCAGATTTTTCACGTCGGTTATGATTCAAGTGAAGTCATTTCCAAATTGCGGGAGAGCGCAGAAACAGCTACAAAATGGTACGAGTCGAACCTGCTGATGGGAAATTTGGAAAAGTATCAAACGATGAACATTGGACGGAGTACTGTGGATACGCTTTTCCTAAATGGAAAGGAGATCAAAACAGCAGAAGAGCTCCAACTTTTGGGAGTGACAATCGACTCTCAAATGGATTTTAACAATCACATAAGTGCACTGTGTAAGGGGGCAAGTCAGAAGATTGGCGTGTTGATGAGGTTGAGGAACCTCATTCCAACAACAGCAAAGCTCCATCTTTTTAAAGCAGCAATTCTTCCTCACCTCACATACTGCCACCTGGCATGGCATTTTTGTAAGGCAAGCGACACAAGAAAACTGGAACGACTGCAGGAACGAGGTCTTAGAGCGGTTTTTAAGGATAATAATTCGAGCTATGTGAATCTTCTCAAAAGGGCGAAATTACTACCATAACATTATTAAACAGGCGCCTACAAGATCTATGTATTCTTATGTACAAGGTTAAGCATGAACTATGCCCTTCATATATTAGGAACATCTTTAGCCGACAATCGAATACCTATAATTTAAGACAATCTGACTTTACGTTACCTCGTTTTAACACTGTCACGTATGGAAAACATTCTATTAGATTTTTAGGCCCAAAATTATGGAGCAAACTTCCTAAGAATAATAGGGACGTAGAATCCCTTAATGTTTTTAAAAAACGAATAAGAGATTTTAACTTAAGTGAATTAATTGACGATGGGTGCAGAGGTTGCGGCCTGTGCTCTTCCTAAAATATAGTAATAATTTTAAAGAAATTTTATTATTTTATTGCTTTTCAGGTTTAAATTGTAATTTTATTGTAAATAGTTTAGATATCCTATTGTACATAGCTTTTTAATTATTACTAGTAATTATTTATTTATTTTACTTTAATTTTTAGAATGTCCCCATATTAGTAAGGGAGATTTCTCCCTGGCTAGGCGGTCTTTTGACATTTAAATAAAGTTTATTGATTGATTGATTGAAGTATCCTAATTTCTCGGCAGAAACAAATTTTATAAGAACCTTTTCAGGCTAACTTGGAAAAATGCTGGTCTTGTATGCAGGTGTTTGCTCTATCTTACTCTGTTCTCAGACCTATTCTTTCCATTAAAATAAATAAATAAATAAATAAATAAATAAATAAGAACTTCAGTTTTAAATAAAATCCTTTCTCAAGAATTTCCTTCTCCAAGTCTACACTTGGACAATATTTTGACCCTGTAATAAACTTCAGTCAGTCAGTCAGTCAATAATTTAATCAAACAACTGGTTAAGGAATAAACAAAACAATCATGCATAGCAATAAAACAGACGACAATAACCTATTGTCTATTGTTTATAGTATCAAGCCCATTGTTACCCAACTCCTTTCAGCACAAAATGCAAAGAAATGTCACCTACATTTTCCCGGATTTAAAACATGTCATTTGATAGTTCATTACAATATAATTATTATTTTGTTACTTTGTTTAGATTATATTTACTGTTGTATCACAGGTGTAGAAAAAAAACGAAAGGAAAGAAAAATGTGTAATCCTTTCACTCTAAAGACACGTGGTGTAGCTTTAACTTATAAACTGCTTAATAATTCAAATGTTAGTTTTTCTATATTTTACAAAAACAGAATTTTTAACTTTGAGTGAAGCGGTATTTCTCTTCTATCTTTTCCCACCAAACAGGCTAACACTTCCTAGCAAATAACCTAATGGACAGTTATCTTTTGTTTATTGTATCAAGCCCATTGTTACCCTTACTCCTTTAAGTACAAAATACATAGAAATGTCACATACATTTTCCAGGATTTAAAACACTAACACGTTCTAGCAAATCAGTTAAAAAACCAAAAGATCCTGTCCTTTATGACTTTGTTTTGGATTTTTTAAATGGAGTTAATTTTCGTACATGAAGATTTTTTCGTTATAGTTAATATTTGGGGTATGGTATTTTCGCGGATTGTTGCGGACCCACCAAATTCATGAAAATTAGATGCTGCAAAAATTTCATGCCACGCAGTATTATACTCACCAGCTCTTCCATAATTGATTATTATTTCACTTATGACTGCATGCTCCTTCAACAATTTAAAAATCTCTAAGCTAGTGTTCATTTCAGGTCAAACAATTTGTTGCATGATCTTTGGAAAGACAAACAAAAAACATGTAAGAAGGTAATACGGCTTCACTCCTGTTTGATTTGTTGAATGTCAGTTAAGAATTCACTGATACTATAAACGCTGTCATGTTGCTCAAAAGTAAATGTTCCTTTCTTGTGCATTCGTTTGTGTTGCTTAAGATTTCCTGCCTTAGTAAAACACTTGCCACAGCGGTCACATTCAAAAGGTTTTTCTTCAGTGTGTGTTCGTTTGTGTTCCTTTAGATGCCCTACTTGAGTAAAACACTTGCCACATTGGCCACATTCAGAAGGTCTCTCCCCATTGTGTTTTCTTTTATGTATTTTTAGACTTCCTGCGTGAGTAAAACACTTGCCACACCGGCCACATTCAAAGGGTTTCTCTCCACTGTGTGTTCGTTTGTGTGCCTTTAGAGTTCCAGCTTGAGTAAAACACTTGCCACATTGGTCACATTCAAAAGGTTTCTCTCCACTGTGTTTTCGTTTGTGTTCCTTTAGATTTCCTGCTTGAGTAAAACACTTGCGACATTGGTCACATTCAAAAGGTTTCTCTCCACTGTGTTTTCGTTTGTGTTTCTTTAGAGTTCCTGCTTGAGTAAAACACTTGCCACATTGTTCACATTCAAAAGGTTTCTCTCCACTGTGTGTTCGTTTGTGTGCCTTTAGAGTTCCTGCTTGAGTAAAACACTTGCCACATTGGTCACATTCAAAAGGTTTCTCTCCACTGTGTGTTCGTTTGTGTTTCTTTAGAGTTCCTGCTTGAGTAAAACACTTGCCACATTGATCGCATTCAAAAGGTTTCTCTCCACTGTGTGTTCGCTCGTGTTCCTTTAGATTTCCTGCTTTAGTAAAACACTTGCCACATTGATCGCATTCAAAAGGTTTCTCTCCACTGTGTGTTCGTTTGTGTTCCTTTAGAGTTCCTGCTTTAGTAAAACACTTGCCACATTGGTCACATTCAAAAGGTTTCTCTCCACTGTGTTTTCGTTTGTGTTCCTTTAGAGTTCCTGCGTGAGTAAAACACTTGCCACATTCGTTACATTCAAAAGGTTTCTCTCCACTATGTGTTCGTTTGTGTTCCTTTAGATTTCCTGCTTTAGTAAAACACTTGCCACATTGGTCACATTCAAAAGGTTTCTCTCCACTGTGTTTTCGTTTGTGTTTCTTTAGAGTTCCTGCTTGAGTAAAACACTTGCCACATTGTTCACATTCAAAAGGTTTCTCTCCACTGTGTGTTCGTTTGTGTTCCTTTAGAGTTCCTGCTTGAGTAAAACACTTGCCACATTGATGGCATTCAAAAGGTTTCTCTCCACTGTGTGTTCGTTTGTGTTCCTTTAGAGTTCCTGCTTGAGTAAAACACTTGCCACATTGGTCACATTCAAAAGGTTTCTCTCCACTGTGTTTTCGTTTGTGTACCTTTAGATTTCCTGCTTGAGTAAAACACTTGCCACATTGATCACATTCAAAAGGTTTCTCTCCGCTATGTGTTCGTTTGTGTTCCTTTAGATTTCCTGCTTGAGTAAAAAACTTGCCACATTCGTTACATTCAAAAGGTTTCTCTCCACTATGTGTTCGTTTGTGTTCCTTTAGATTTCCTGCTTTAGTAAAACACTTGCCACATTGGTCACATTCAAACGGTTTCTCTTCACTGTGTGTTCGTTTGTGTTCATTTAGATGTCCTACTTGAGTAAAACACTTGCCACAGTGGTCACATTCAAAAGGTTTCTCTCCACTGTGTGCAATCTTTTGCAACTTCAGACTTCCTGCCATTTTATCACACTGACTGTACTGGTTTGACCACCTTTATATACATCTGCCCAATTCATACATTTGCCACAGTTTTTACATTTTAAAGTCATCTTTCCCTGAATAGATATTCCTAAATTTGTCAGACTCACAGTCTCACTGAAATTTGTAGCCATTATGCAACATTATCTGCATATTCTTCAATTTTGAGCATTAATCTGAAAAACAAGCAAATGGAAGACATTACATTATTTCCAATCACTGATGAGAATGAAAAAACAATGAAAAAAGTCTAATAAAATACTTAAGGGTCCAAAATCATGCTTTACATACTAAGCTACATGCACCTTGGGGAATGTGCAGGAGGTTGCTAAGGTTCTACAGAGAAAATATGCCATTTGTTTACGTTTGGCAGCTGTTCTTGCAACTACAGTGTATTACCACTAACTATGATGACCTGGTGATTCGGCAAAGAACAAGCAAGTAAATTGAAATCCACACTACCAGCCTAGTTTAGTTCATTTGACACCAGTGCTAGTGAGTCAAAATGCCAGGGCATGACCCTAACATTTCTGGGAGTGGATGGGTCACAATAGTTTCAGTTACTTCATGCAACGGAAACTGAGGCCATGTCCACACCAACCAGTTTTCATTTGAAAAAAGGCGTTTTTGCACTAATTCAGAAATACACTCTTTCGTTAAAAATGCATAATTTTTTATTCCTTTTCGTCTGCCGTTCACATTGTTTCAACCACTGCCAGCATTTTCAAAAAGAAAGTTTTTTTTTTAATTTCGCTCACTTTGGAGATACCCTACTTGCAGAGTCTCCTTCCATCTTCCCAGGAAAATCAATTTTATTTCTCTTGGAAGATCATAGGGGACTCTGGAGAGCATTTTCAAGAAAATCCATTTTCAGGAAATCGAAAACACTGTGCATTAGCTACGCTTAGGACTGGTTCAACATCGTCATTTTGGAATACCAAAAATCAAAGTCACACAATGTGTATGACAAGATAGTTCCAAGGGAACACATCACGACTCGAAACTCTTAGTTGATAAAGAACATGTAGGCTAAAATTTGTCCAACATATAAGAACCTGTTTACCCTTACACTGAAACAGGTTCTTATTAGAAAAAATCAGTTAAAAGGTAAAAACGTACCCGTTGCTGTACTAGAAATGTCATGTTATAAGGGATTTGTTGTGGGTTTAAATAAATCACAAGACCCAGAGAAGTATCTCTGTTTGTTTGAAATGTTGTCACAACAGGCATAATAATGCACATTTTTGACACAGAGCCTAGGAACCACACCCATATTGAATTAGTTTTCTGACCAGCAAAACGCACTTAAACCTATTTAAGTTCCTAAATATCCTAATTTCTTAGTAGACACCAATAATTATGATCTAAAGACCTTTTAGACTAACTTGGAAAAATACTGCTTCTTATAGGTAGGTGGTTACTGTATGTTCCTCTGTTGTCAGACCTTCCCTTTCCATAATAGAAGTAAATGAATAGATAAATAAATAAACAAATAAATAAATAAATAAACATAAATTTAATGAGAACTTCAGTTTGAATGATATCTTCTCTTGAGAATATTCCTCACAGAGTTTCAACTATGAGAATATTTTGACCTTGTAATAAACTTCAAGTCCGGCTCAGTTAGTCAATAATTTAATCAACCAAGCAATTGGTCAAAGAATTAAATAAATCTAACGATAAAATGGACAACAATAACTTTATGGTTACTTGGACAATTATTTATAGGTAATTATAGCAAGTCGATTGTTACTTTAACTTCTTATGGTTCACAATACAAAGAAGTGCCATCTACATTTTCCTTGAATTAAAATGCATCATTTAATAGTTAATTACAATACAATAATTTGTTACTTTGCTTGCTTGTAGTGGTAGTTAAATTATAAAATCTTGATCGCTTACTCTTTAGCTGTAACTCAATTTTTAATTCAAGTGAATTAATGGAATATTATTTGAGTTGCAAATTCTCAAAGGTAAGCATGAAGAATTATAATTCCTCTCAGTCACAAGTAAACAAACTGGTATGATATGAGTCGTCATGTGATTTCACTTTGCTTTAAACTGCTGAAATAATTTGTAGTGGCAGATAAACTATAAAATCTTGATTGCTTACTCTTTAGCTGAAATTCAGTCTATAATATTATTTGAGTTATGAGCACAGAGAATTATCAGAACTACTTCTGAGTTTGTCAGTTCTACACTTTGATTGGTTGAGGATTTCTCTATTGTTACACTGGAAATGTTCCTCTACATTGACAAAATTATGCCATCTAACGACAGTAGTGTTTGCTGGCTATGTCAGCAGAACACAAAAAACTTGCATTTTATTAAAAAAGTCTAATAAAAATACTTAATAGTCCAAAATCATGCTTTACATATTAACTAAGCTACATGCACCTTATATAAGCATACTTTTTTTAACGATGTTACTTTAATAGGAAATGTGTAGAAGGTTGCTAAGTTACTACAGAGAAAATAAATTATGCCATTTGTTAACATTTAACAGCTTGTTCTTGTAACTACAGTGTATTACCACTAACAACTACAGTTGAACCCCTATTAAGTGGCCACTCTCAGGGAAATGGCAAGTGGCCGCTTAATAGGGGTTCATCAGAAATTAGCATAATGCGTGGTATAAACGTCACTTTAGTGAATACAACTCAGTTGGAGGACTGTTGAACGTAACAAAGCCTGTGTTCAGACTGTAAATCCAAGTTCGTAATTTAAACA
>JAJGOT010000091.1:490000-505000 GCA_022457155.1 Cladopsammia gracilis | reverse complement strand
TTTACGGAGACATTGGTCTCATGGACTGTGATGTAGCAAAAATTGAGTTGTTATCAGATGATGCACAGCCTTATTGTATTAATGCAGCGAGGAAAATTCCCTTTCCACTTCTTCCCAAAGTAAAAGAGGAACTTACACGCATGCTTGAAGCTGGAATTATTGAAGAAGTCACAGAACCGACGGATTGGTGTGCTCCTATGGTTCCAGTTGTGAAACCCAATGGCAAAATCAGAATTTGCGTTGACCTGAGGAAGCTAAATGAAGCTGTGAAGCGAGAGAGATACATTCTCCCTACCTTGGAAGATGTAGCCCCAAAATTAGCTGGAGAAAAAGTATTCTCTAAGTTAGATGCATCAAGTGGTTATTGGCAGATACCCTTGCACCCTGACAGCACAAGGCTCACAACGTTCATAACTCCAATGGGTCGCTTCTGTTTCCGCCGCCTGCCATTTGGGATAACCTCAGCACCTGAAATATTTCAGCACAGAATGACAAGTCTACTTAAAGACCAAGAAGGCACAGCAGCTATTCAAGATGATATCATAGTCTATGGGAGAAGTGTAGCAGAACATGACAAGAGACTGCAGGAAGTATTCGAGACCATTGCCAAGTCAGGTCTGAAGCTCAATGAAAAGAAATGTGAAATCTGCAAGCCCAAAATCTGCTACTTTGGAAGTGTTATCAGTGAGCAAGGAGTCAGCCCAGATCCAGATAAAGTAAGAGCAATTCAGGAACTTCCACCACCACAGAATGTATCCCAATTGCGACAAGTGCTGGGCATGATCAATTACCTTGGCAGGTTCCTTCCAAATTTATCAACAGTGATAAGTCCAATGAGTGAGTTGCTGAAATTAGATACTGCCTGGACTTGGTCCCATAGGCAACAACAAGCCTTTGAGAAAGTTAAGGCCATGGTGACCACGACACCAGTATTAGCCTTCTATGATGTCAACAAACCTACTGTAGTCAGCGCAGATGCCAGCAGCTACGGCCTAGGTGGTGTCCTTCTTCAGAAACACGGTGATCAACTACGCCCTGTAGCATTTGCCTCACGCACGATGACAGATGCTGAAAGAAGATATGCACAAATTGAAAAGGAATGCTTGGCATCAGTGTGGGCCTGTGAAAAGTTCTCGCGCTATCTTTGTGGTCTGGATTCATTCAGGTTGTTGACGGATCACAAGCCACTCGTACCCCTGTTCAACCGCCAAGACCTGGATAAAGTACCTTTACGATGCCAACGTCTTCTCATGCGTATGATGAGATTCAAACCTAAGGCAGAACACGTGCCAGGAAAGGAACTCGTTGTTGCTGATACCCTCTCCAGAAACCCGCTTGTAAATGTTGCGGAGGCATCAGACTCAGAAGATGATGTCAAAGCTTACGTTGATGCAGCTGAGATGTCACAACCAGTATCACTTGAAAAACTGGAGAAGATCAAGCAAGCTACACTGTCTGACCCACAGCTCAGTCTTGTACTGAATTACACAATTAATGGATGGCCAAAGTATGCAAAGGATGTTCCAGAACAGGTTCGTCAGTACTACACAGTTCGTGGTGACTTGTCTGTAGCAAATGGCAAAATCATCTATTGCAACCGAATTGTTGTACCTCCAGCTCTACGTTCAGAAGTCTTGGACCGTATCCATGATGGTCACCAGGGCGTGGCTAAGTCCCGTGAAAGAGCCAACATGGCTGTGTGGTGGCCAGGCATTAGCCATGACATTCAAAACAAAGTGTCCACATGCACATTCTGCCAAGAGAATCTACCCAGCCAGAGGAAAGAGCCATTAGTCACTACACCACTCCCTAACAGAGCATGGAAGAAGATTGGTGCAGATCTCTGTGAACACAAAGGAAAACAGTTTCTAGTCGTTATTGACTATTACTCAAGATTTCCCGAAATTGCCTATATGTCCAGTACCACAAGTGATCATGTGATCAACAAACTGAAAGACATTTTTGCCCGATGGGGAATACCCGAGGAAGTTGTTAGTGATAATGGACCTCAATTTTCTTCAGAACTGTTCTGCAAATTCAGCCAAGAGTATGACTTCAAACATACTACAACAAGCCCTTATCACCCGCAAGCAAATGGTGAAGCCGAAAGTGGTGTCCGTATTGCCAAGAAGATCCTTAAGCAGAGTGATCCATTTGTTGCTTTGATGAGCTATAGAGCTACACCCCACACAGCCACTGGTGTAAGCCCTAGTCAGTTGATGATGGGAAGAGAAATTCGGACTCTCCTTCCTACGTTGGAGTCTAACCTGAAGCCACTCTCAGTAAGCTATGAAGCTGTTGCTGAAAGAGATGAGAAAAGCAAGACAGCCTATCGACAGTCCTTTGACAAAAGACATGGTGTGCGAACGCTATCAGAACTACAACCCGGAGATGCTGTCCACATGAAGCTAGATCAGCAGAAGGGATGGAAAACCCCTGGGGTAGTCATCGCCAAAAGTTCTACACCTAGATCTTACGTTATCAAAACACCCCAAAGTATTGTGCGTCGAAACAGGAGACACTTGCGCCCGACGACAAGCCCTATTGATGTTGAGAAGTTTGAAGAACTAGAACCAGTTATAGAACCAGAACAGGATCTTAGTCCAACTGCTGATGTGCAAGAGTTACCTCCAACTGTGACTCAGTGCAAATTGCCACTAGTTAGACAGCCACACCCTGATCCGATGAGTCCTCTTAAAACTGTCACTAAGTCGTCTGGGGCAGAAGTCAGAACCTCGAGCGGTCGAGTTGTGAGGAAACCAATCCGCTTTCGAGAGGACATTTGATTTTGACATTTGATTTATTGATCAACATTTGATTCATTAGTCAGAGACATTGACAGTTTGATACAAGTGTTATCATTGTTCAGTTTATTTCTAAGTTGGTACATCAGTTTCATTATCTGCTCCCTAAAGAGCTCAGAGAGGGAGATGTCATGAGAAATTAGCATATAGCCAATGCGCATGTGCGCATGTAGTTTTACGGACCTCGTGCTTTTGTGTTGTTGCTCCGGTTTCATGTTGTAGTTTCGCTAAATGCAGAAACGAATTCAAGATTAAAGTTTGTTTGTTTATTACCATGACACTTTTGCATGGTGCTTTTTGTATTACAATGTTTCACAAAATGAAACTTGGGATTTTTCTTAAATTTTGATATCTGCAACTCTTAGGTGTTCATTTGATCAAACTTGTGAATACAAACAGCAGCTTTTCTTTTTGTTTAAACTGGCTTGGAAATCGAGTTTGATTAAATTTTTTAAAATTGACGATTTTTTAGCTCTGTTTGCTTGAAATCTTGTCGGAGTCTAAAATAGTTTTAACGGCTTTTCTTTTGATTGACGTCCACTAAAACTCAACTTTACCCGACTGTTTTGAAGGCGGTGGGTCGCGTGTTATTGGAAACCGCTGTAACTCCTGAAACGGCTACTTTGCTTTAGACTGCTGAAATAATTTGTAGTGGCAGATAAATTCTAAAATCTTGACATCCTACTCTTTAGCTGAAATCCAATCTTTATTTAAAGGGAATAGATGAAATATTATTCGAGTTTTGAGCATATGAAGAAAATTGTCATAGAATTATCAGAACCACTTCCGATTTCGTCAGTTTTTCGCTTTGATTGGTTGCGACTGACAATTCTATTGTTGCGCCGGAAATGGTTCTTAACATTGACAAAAATACCTCGTCCGATGACAATAGTGAATGGGGTTAGTTTCTAGAGAAACTGTGGTGCTGCGTCGGTGGGGTGGGGTGGGGTGGGGTGGGGTGGGGTGGGGTGGGGTGGGGTACGGTGGGGTGGAGTGAAACACGAGAATTTACAGAAGTTTTATCGACTGAGTCGATAAGGTAAATTTGAATCTTTTTACGGTGGTCAATTTTCCTTATCAGGCTACGTCTACACTACAACGGATAGCTTATCATGTCGACATCAAAAATACTCCGTCCTGGTGTGAACAGAAACGACCCAGAACTGGATATTTACTTCTTTTTTAGTGGGTTTCAATCCTCGCTTCTAGTTGTTGACTTCCGTTACGGTTCGGTTCGATTGCCTGTTCACACTGCCCCAGGGAGTGGCACGAGAATCTATCCGATATGTGACGATTCACTTTCACGACCGCCGCGTCGCAGCGGCGCTTCGGAACAAAAATCGTTCCGAAACTATCGTTTCATGTGTGAACGAAAGGCCTATCCGGTATGGTTTTCGTGCCGGCGCAAGAGCTATCCAGTATAGTGTAGACACCTCAGACTCAGTCGATAAAACTGAATTCTCGATGACAATAGTGTTCGCTGACTACGTTAGCACAACACAAAAATAGAGAATACAACTTGTCCAGAAGTGTTTACTTGCTTCAAGTGCCCATAACCCATTTTTTTTTATTTTCTCACCTGAATCGAAATGTCACCCAAGGATCTTAGAATTTGCATAAAACGAGCTTGTTTCATATTTGTTTCATCATCTTCAAAATCCAATATTTTGTGGCCTTCTCGCCCGCTGATTTAGGCCGACAGGCTCACATTGTGACGTAGATTCAGGAACGCGTGTTGTTTGGCATTGTCATCGACAGAAAGCTACAGAAGAAAGGTTTAATTAGTGAATCGGAAAGTGACAATGTTGAAGAACTAAGCAGTCAACATCTTTCAAACAATTTTTAGCTACACCAGCTGACGAACTTCCAAGTGGGAAGTTCGTCAGCTGGGAAGTTCCGAGTCTGAAGTCACGTGTTCCTTAATGTACGTCACAGCTCCTTTGCAGAGAGGACTACAGACTTTCTCAAAGTCCCTTCCAATACTAGTTTCAATTCAGGTGAGAAAGTATAAAAATGTGGGTTATGTGTGGTTAATAAAGTTAAAGAGGTTCGACTTATCAAGGGTCAGTTTTTCTCACAGGAACCCAAAAGTGGTTCTAGTTTGCGGGGAGTTTAGAGTTGTCGAGTATTTGAGAAATCAGGGGTAAAATTGCAGTGTTCAAGTGAAGCAAATCGAGGGGAAACCAACTTTGCTTCGACTTATCGGGATTCCGCTGTAGTTCCAAGGGAACAGATCAGGACTCGAAACTCGTGGTAGATTTAGAACATGTAGGCTAAAATGTGTCATTTCAACCCCAACATATGAGAACCTGTTCTACCGTTACTGTGCGAATCCAAAAGCCGTGAACACTTTGATTTGATTTTGACATTTCCCATTGTGCAGCAACCAATCAGAAGCGACTTGAAAACGCAAGAAACCCAAACAAACGGTTAGTCACGAAACCACGCTTCAGCTGACGCTTCTCGGTTTCCTTGCAAAACAACCGTCACTGCCTCTGCTCTGTTTTCCTCTGAAACGGGTTCTTTTTCGGAAAAATCAGTTCAAATGAAGATTTGTCTGACAACCGAAATGTGCCTGTTACTGTACAATAAATGTCTTACTATAAAGGACTTGTTGTCGGTTTAAGGACCACACCCATATTGTATTAATATTTTGACAAGCAAAAAGCACTTCTAACCTTAAAAAAGGAACTTATATTGAACCTTGTTCTCGCAGGGCAAATTCTAGAGATGGTGACCATCAGTACTTTGCGTTTTGGCACTTTTGGGAGTTAAAGAACCTAAGTATCCTAATTTCTCGGCAGAAACAAATTTTATAAGAACCTTTTCAGGCTAACTTGGAAAAATGCAGGTGTTTGCTCTATGTTACTCTGTTCTCAGACCTTTTCTTTCCATAAAAAATAATAAATAAATAAATAAATAAATAAGAACTTCAGTTTTAAATAAAATCCTTTCTCAAGAATTTCCTTCTCCAAGTCTACACTAGGACAATATTTTGACCCTGTAATAAACTTCAGTCAGTCAGTCAGTCAGTCAGTCAGTCAGTCAGTCAGTCAATAATTTAATCAACCAACTGGTTAAGGAATAAACAAAACAATCATGCATAGCAATAAAACAGACGACAATAACCTAATGGACAATTATCTATTGTTTATTGTATCAAGCCCATTGTTACCCAAGCTCCTTTCAGTACAAAATACAAGGAAATGTCAAATACATTTTCCTGGATTTAAAACATGTCATTTGATAGTTCATTACAATACAATCATTATTTTGTTACTTTGTTTAGATTATAATTACTGTTGTATCACAGGTGTAGGCAAAAAAAGGAAAAATGTGTAATCCTTTCACTCTAGAGACACGTGGTGTAGATTTAATTTATTAAACTGCTTAATTATTCAAATGTTAGTTTTTCAATATTTTACAAAAACAGAATTTTGAACTTTGAGTGAAAGGGGTATTTCTCTTTTATCTACCCCACCAAACAGGCTAACACTTTCTAGCAAATCAGTTAAGAAACTGAAAGATCCTGTCCTTTATGACTTTGTTTTGGATTTCTTAAATGGAGAAAATTTTCATACATGTAGATTTTTTCGTTGCAGTTTATTTTTCTGGTATCGTATTTTCGTGGATCGTTGCGGAACCCGCAAAATTCATGAAAATAAGATGCCGCAAAAATTTCATGCCACGCAGTATTATACTCACCAGCTCTCCCATCATTGCTTGTTATTTCACTATGACTGCATGCTTCTTCAAAAATTTAAAAATCTCTAAGCTAGTGTTAATTTCCAGTCAAACAATTTGTTCCCTCATGATCTTTGGAAAGACAAACAAAAAAAATGTAAAAAGGTAATAAGGCTTCACTCCTGTTTGATTTGTTGAATGTCAGTTAAGAATTCACTGATACTAAAAACATTGTCATGTTGCTCGAAAGTAAATGTCCCTTTCTTGTGTATTCGTTTGTGTTCGTTTAGATGCCCTAATTGAGTAAAACACTTGCCACATTGATCACATTCAAAAGGTTTCTCTCCACTGTGTGTTCGTTTGTGAACCTGTAGACTTCCTGCTTGAGTAAAACACTTGCCACATTGATCACATTCAAAAGGTTTCTCTCCACTGTGTGTTCGTTTGTGTACCTTCAGGTTTCCTGCTACAGCAAAACACTTGCCACATTGATCACATTCAAAAGGTTTCTCTCCATTGTGTGTTCGTTTGTGTTCCTTTAGATGTCCTGTTTGAGTAAAACACTTGCCACATTGATCACATTCAAAAGGCTTCTCTTCACTGTGTGTTCGTTTGCGTTCCTTAAGACTTCTTGCTGGAGTAAAACACTTGCCACATTGATCACATTCAAAAGGTTTCTCTCCACTGTGTGTTCGTTTGTGTCCCTGTAGATGCCCTACTTGAGTAAAACACTTGCCACATTGATCACATTCAAAAGGTTTCTCTCCACTGTGTGTTCGCTTGTGTACCTTTAGATTTCCTGCTAGAGAAAAACACTTGCCACATTGGTCACATTCATAAGGCTTTTCTTTATTGTGTATTCTTTTATGTTCCCTTAGACTTCCTGCTAGAGTAAAACACTTGCCACATTGATCACATTCAAAAGGTTTCTCTCCACTGTGTGTTCGTTTGTGTCCCTTTAGACTTCTTGCTAGAGTAAAAGACTTGCCACATTGATCACATTCAAAAGGTTTCTCTCCACTGTGTGTTCGTTTGTGTTCCTTTAGTTTTACTGCTCTAGTAAAACACTTGCCACATTGGTCACATTCAAAAGGTTTCTCTCCACTGTGTGTTAGTTTGTGTGCCTTTAGATTTCCAGCTTGAGTAAAACACTTGCCACATTCGTCACATTCATAAGATTTCTCCCCATTGTGTATTCTTTTATGTTTCTTTAGACTTCCTGTTACAGTAAAGAACTTGCCACATTGGTCACATTCAAAAGGTTTCTCTCCACTGTGTGTTTTTTTGTGTGCCTTTAGATATCCTGCTTGAGTAAAACACTTGCCACATTGGTCACATTCAAAAGGTTTCTCTCCACTGTGTGTTCGTTTGTGTTTCTTAAGATATCCTGCTTGAGTAAAACACTTGCTACATTGGTCACATTCAAAAGGTTTTTCTCCACTGTGTGTTCGTTTGTGTTCCTTTAGGTGTCCTACTCGAGTAAAATATTTGCCACAGTGGTCACATTCAAAAGGTTTCTCTTCACTGTGTGCAATCTTGTGCAACTTAAGACTCCTTGCCATTTTATCACACTGACTGCACTGGTTTGACCACCTTTTGACCATCTGCCCAATTCATACATTTGCCACAGTTTTTACATTTTAAAGTCATCTTTCCCTGAATAGATATTCCCAAATTTGTCGCACAGTCCCATTGGAATTTGCATCCATTATGCAACATTATCTGCATGTTCTTCAATTTTGAGCATTAATATGAAAAAGAAGCAAATGGAAGACGTTACATTATTTCCAAACACTGGTGAGAATGTCCAAGTAAAAAATGAAAAAAGTGTAATAAAATACTTAACAGTCCAAAATCATGCTTTACAAACTAACTAAGCAACATGCACCTTTGGGAATGTGTAGGAGGTTGCTAAGGTACTACAGAGAAAATATGCCATTTGTTTATGTTTGGCAACCTGTTCTTCCAACTACAGTGTATTACCACTATCTATGATGACCTGGTGATTCGGCAATGAACAAGCAGGTAAACTGAAATCCACACTACCAGCCTAGTTTAGTTCATTTGACACCAGTGCTAGTGAGTCAAAATGCCAGGGGATGACCCTAACATTTCTGGGAGTGGATGGGTCACAATAGTTTCAGTTACTTCATGCAATGGAAACTGAGGCCATGTGCACACCAACCAGTTTTCATTTGAAAAAGGCGTTTTTGCATCAGAAATACACTAAATGAACTAAGCTGTTTCGTTAAAAATGCATATATTTTTATTCCTTTTAGCCTACCATTTATATTGTTTAGACCACTGTCAGCATTTTCAAAAAGAAAGGTTTTTTCCCTCAAATTCACTCACTTTTGTGATACCCTACTTGCAGAGTTTCCTTCCATCTCCCTAGGAAAATCAATTTTATTTCTCTTGGAAAATCCACTTTCAGGAAATCGAAAACACTGTGCATTAGTTACGCTTAGGACTGGTTCAACATCGTCATTTTGGGATACGATCAAAAAACAACAAAGTCATGCAACGTGTATGATAAGATAGATTCAAGGCAACACATCAGGACTCGAAACTCTTAGTTGATAAAGAACATGTAGACTAAAATTTGTCCAACATATAAGAACCTGTTTAGCCTGAACACTGAAACAGGTTCTTATGAGGAAAAATGTGACAGTTAACAGACCTGCACTAGAAATGTCATGTTATAAAGGACTTGTCGTGGGTTGAAATAAATCATAAGACCCAGAACAGTATCTGTTTGTTTGAAATGTAGTCACAACAGGCATAATGTACATTTCTGACACAGAGCCTAGAAACCACACCCATATTGAATTAGTTTTCTGACAAGCAAAAAGCACTTAAACCTATTTAAGGTCCTAAATATCCTAATTTCTTAGTAGACACCAATAATTTTTATCTAAATACCTTTTAGACTAACTTGGAAAAAATACTGCTTCTTATAGGCAGGTGGTTACTGTATGTCCCTCTGTTCTCAGACCTTCCCTTTCCATAATACATGTAAATAAATAGATTGACTGGTAGTAATCATAGATTATAGTGCGTCTCCTTATACCGTAGCACCTCGTCTTGACCTACGTAGTACATCAGTTTCAGCCACTGGTGAAAGGGGCTGTGTCATGAGATATGTCACGCAGGCAAAAACGTCGGGCTGACGTCAAACAAATTCACGCTGTCGCCATGACCGAGACAGAAGGACAGAAGGACAGAATTCTCAATTCTTCATGATTAGTAGACTGCCTGCCAGCAGCAATTACGATTTTTAACGTACCAAGAAGCGATAGAAAAATCTGACCCCAGTTCATTACACTTAGCATATTCACAAGTTACAGTAAAAAGGCCAACCCTCACTACGAAGGAGTGTCTGCTGATTGTGGTCAAAGTTGAGAAACTGGAAATATCTACAACTGCTTTTCAGGACAAACGCAATTGCCTTAATTGCAGAATAGAGTGTTTTCACTCACGTGGTCTGCAGCTATGCTAATTTATTTGAACAAAACAAAGTGTTTGCATTAGAAAAGAGTTCCATCCCCACAGGATTAGCTTGAGACACCAATATGGCCACCGTTTAATTGTTTTGGGACACCAACATGGCCACCGTGACGTCATGTGAAAACACTCCATACCAGGCCCACCCTTACCAAATCAAATGTGTCATGATGTGTCATAAGTATACTTTTTGTATACCATGAGTATACATGTACACCAACTCTACACTTGAAACAGCTGTTTAGTTTTGAGTATACTTTTCGTATACTTGTTGCAAATGGAACCTTTGAGCATTGTAACTGGTGTATACTATTTGTATACCATGTAAATTCCAACTATACAAAAAGTATACACCAAAAGCTATCCATTAGCACCTTATGCTATTTGTTGTATACAAACAGTATACACCCAAAACTACATGTGTTCCTCAAGGCATTTGTTGTATACAAAAAGTATATACAAAATGTGAGTTTCTGCACTTATTTGCATCTCAATAAATAAGATTAGTGCCTACTGTTATTTGCCTCGTTCTGAAAAACAAACCTACACATGGAAAACAATGGGCCGGGTATTCTGCAATCCCCTCATCTCTACAAGTCTCCTGGCCTATACAATCAATGAAAATCAATCATCGGAAACCCAGTCGATCAATCGATATCAATCAGTTAACTGAAATTGATTGGCATTGGCCAATCGATGACCAATCGATAGTCACACAAAAATTATCATTAATTACATTGATTGTCATCGACCATTTGGCAGGATCACAGCTTGTTTTGCCTGGTTTCGACCGGTTATTCATGTGCTTTTTCTGGCTGTTTTAATTTCTGTACACGTCAGAAAGCCGTGGGGATTAGAGTGCCCAAAACCAAGCTACAGTGGTCAATGAGAATGTCATGGAGGTCAACGTTCGAGGGTGTATCGTCAAGGGATACCAAGAGTGACAATCGATGACAATCGATCAAATTAAAAGTCACAAAATTCTATTTCATCGATTGGTCATCGATTTCCAATGTCAATCGATTAATTGACATTGATTGTTATCGCTTGTTATCGATCCGGGGGGGGGGGGGGGTACTCCCATATATGAGCTTTTTAGGTATGTGCCACTGTGAAGGGTATGGTTTTCAGGCTGTTTAGTCTAGGATTATGGTGTTCCATCTCTGCCAAAAATCAAACTTGTAACTCAACATCCAACTTTACCGTTGTCAACATCGGACTTTTAAGTCAACATAGAACTTCACAGTCATCAACATCGAACTTTACAGTTGTCAACATCGAACTATTGACTCAACATCAGACTTCACAGTTCTCAACATCGGACTATTGACTCAACATCCAACTGTACAGTTGTGTCCACAGTTGTCAACATCAAACTATTGACTCAACTTCCGACATTACAATTATCGACATCAGACTATGGACTCAACATCCAACTGTACAGTTATCGACATTGGACTGTCGACTTAACATCCAACTTTACTGTTATCGACATCAGACTTTGTCACGTCAACAAAACAAAAAATTAAAATTTGCCAAATGCCATGTTCGTCTTCGTAAAGTTTGATGTTGAGTTCTCTACGTGTGTACCAAATCCGCCAATAATTATGGGATTGCCAGAATGACGTCACTATGGCAAAGCCTTGCTCTCATGTGAAAAAAAAAAGATGGCGGACTTGAAGAGTGTTATTCGCACGCTGAATGATCTAGTCTCAAGAATTGATGCACTCTCCGGGACGATGTATCTGAAATTGGGGTTATTGTTGTGCGACTCGATTTCGTAAATAGAATGCTGATCAACCTCGACGTTGACC
Source organism: Cladopsammia gracilis (assembly GCA_022457155.1). Taxonomy (NCBI): domain Eukaryota; kingdom Metazoa; phylum Cnidaria; class Anthozoa; order Scleractinia; family Dendrophylliidae; genus Cladopsammia; species Cladopsammia gracilis. The sequence goes on along the minus strand of JAJGOT010000091.1, from coordinate 493,194 downwards.
AGGACATTATTGATACCATCGGTACTCTTCATTCAACTGCTGCAGCTATGGAGAGCTCCGCGAATGCGAGTGGATGCTATCCTCCGTGTTTTGCATCAGGTCAGCGTGGTAGGCCATCATTTGAAATCTGCAGGGGCCATCTCGCATTTTTATTGTAACATGGTTTCAAAGTACAGGAAATAAGTTGTATTCTTGGAGTGGGAAAGCGAACAGTGGGAAGAAGGATGGCTGTCTTTGGTCTTAGTATTACTGGTAAGTAAGAAAACACGGCGGCCGGTGATGGTAGTACGTGCATGAATAATTTTAAACATTGTTTAAGTACTACTAAGTACGCACAGGTGATGAATTCGCAGGCCAAATTGTGATGATTGCCTTGCAAGTTGTAAGAGCATGGTTTCAATTCGATTTAGGGATGCATATGGACCATTTTATTTTTCATTTAAATGTTTTTGGGGGCGGGGGGGGGGGGGGGGGGGGGGGGGAATTGGGCAATTTTCTTAACATGAATTTTTTTTTCTGTCTTGAAGCTGTGCAATAATTTTTTTCCCGGATTGTTCCAATTTGTTTTTATTTTGGCTCGTGCATGTGAATTATTTTTTTACTACATTTGCTGTGAATGTTGGGATTTTATTTCGGAAATTGCCCAACCAACCACCACTTCTCCCCAACCCCCCCCCCCCCCCCCCCCCCGTCAAAGAAAAATCATTATAAAATGGTCCATCCCTATATTGAATCGAAACCATGCTCTTACAACTTGCAAAGCAATCATCACAATTTTGGCCAGCAAATTCATCACCTGCACGTACGAAGCAGTACTTAAACAATGTGAAAAATACAATAATTATCCATATACGCACTTCCATCACCAGCCGCAGTGTTTTCTTACTTACCAGTAAGAAATTAATACTAATTCACTGCTAATTCTTGAGACTGGATCATTCAACATGTGAATAACACTGCTCAAGTATGTCATCTTTTTTCACACGAGAGTGAGGCCAGTATTTTTTATGGGGGGTGGCTACGGGTATAATATGCCTAAGTCTATAAAATGTTTCATTGTTGCAATTAAAAAGAAAACTGTTAAAACCAAAGGTCTAAAGGGGGTGGCTAGCCACCCGATTATGGCAAGCCGTTTGTAGCAAAATTCAATCCTAGATATATTTGTTCAATCCTTTAAATAAAGGATTCAATGCAATCTTTAAATTTTATATTTAATGCAATACCACGAATATTGATTCAATCCAATCCTTAAATTTATATGCAATCGGAAAATATATGTCCAATACTGCATATATTGAGTCAATCCAATACCACGAATATTGATTCAATCCAATGCTTAAATTTATATGCAATCTGAAAATATATGTCCAATACTGCATATATTGATTCAATCCAATAACACGAATATTGATTCAATTCAATCCTTAAATTTATTTATATGCAATCCGAAAAATATATGTTCAATCTTCCTGGGACGAGCGCTGCCATAAAGAACCAGGGAAACCTGGTCGGAAACCTGTGCAAGTTATAGAATAAAAGATGGCGGCAGCGTGGGAAGAAGAATTTGACATAGAAGTTGAGTTTCCCAAGTTTCTAGGAGAAGTTGTGGATAGAACCGAGATAATACTTGAGAACTTTGATATCGAAGCTGCAGAAATGCAGGCCGAAGTTCTTGATCAAACAATTAGCCTGCTTAGGTCGATGAATGAGTGCTGCAACCTTGATACAAGGGACAAGGAAAATCTCGATTCCGTCACTGGGGCCTTAGTAGATGTGCTTAGTGTGCTTCGTCGCCGGACTATCACTCCGTCTACTGTGGCTGCGGATTCAGTTACGATAGATAGGGAAAAAGGAAAAAATTCCGGAAGACCATCTCTCAAAATTCCTGTTGAGATGCTAGAAGAACTGCGAGGACTGGGATTCACTTGGACAAGAATTGCAGAGATGCTCGGAGTTTCGAGGTGGACAGTTCACAGACGAGTGGCAGAGTATGGTTTAGAGAATATGAGGGGCTTTGACGACTTACCTGATGAACGACTCGACTGGATCATTCAAGATTACATAAATAACCATGGGAGTGCTTCTGGATGCAACATAATAGCCGGTAGTAGTATAGGGAGTGGGTGATCCGACCCCAGCTCCAAAGGCCCGAATAACCGCTTATTTTGGGAACTCCCGAACGCCCGAGTTGCCGGGCCCCCAGATTCGCCCTCGGGCGTTCGGGAGTTCCCAAAATTAGCGGTTATTCGGGCCTTTGGAGCTGGGGTCAGATCACCCACTCCCTATACTACTACCGGCTATTATGTTGCATCCAGAAGCACTTCCATGGTTATTTATGTAATCTTGAATGATCCGGTCGAGTCGTTCATCAGGTAAGTCGTCAAAGCCCCTCATATTCTCTAAACCATACTCTGCCTTGGATGTTGAGTCAATAGTTCGATGTTCGATCATGTCCTGTTTTAATACCTGACCCCCGAGACACAGCGTGACAGAAGGTGGTGATCGAGAAGCAGCGTGAAACTGAGATGCATAAATCACTGATAAGACATAAAATGATTTGACATGAAAATTAATCACTTTTACTGGAAGAAAAGAGCAGTTTCTGATTTCTGCTTGTGTTTATTTGAGCTTCCAATTACAGTGTAAAATCGGTAAAATAAAGTCTTGACATAGCGGATCCTGCTTCGTTAATCCGCGTTCGCCAACTTAATTCGAACTGTAACATTGAAAATCGATCAAAATCGATAATCACAGGAAATTAGATGATCGACTTTTATCGATTTCCGATATTTGTCGATTGATTAGTATCGAATTCAATCGACAACGATCGATTTTTATCGACAATCGAAATTATCGACATGTTTAATACGCCCTGGTACAACGTAGTACACACGGAATGCAGACTGAAAACCTCTTTACATCGAAGGAAATATAACGACTAAATTTAAATGTACCTGAGACAATTACTTAACACCCTTTTAACATATTCTCATGTACTTTTCTTACCTAAACTGAAGCAAAACAGTTGATAAAGTGAGCTGCAAAGACTTCAAACCACGATCATACGACGGCCATTGAACACTAGTGCCCAGTCTGTAAAACGATGTTGCTTGTCACGCAATGCATTACCCTCGAGCTTGGAGCCGGGCCGCAGGCCTGGGGCCCCGAGACTGAAGGAAGTTGAAAGTGATCTA
>JAJGOT010000091.1:470000-485000 GCA_022457155.1 Cladopsammia gracilis | reverse complement strand
GTCAAGGGCCCTCATACTCAGACTACGGCGGTTGAGAGGGGGGGCGGGGGGCTCCCAGGGGTTTTAGGGAACAAGGGAACATGGCCATTTATTTTTGGGGAACAAGGGATATCTTAAAATTACTTTTAGGGAACAAAGGAACTTTTGAGCATTTTTTGGGAACAAGGGAACATTGATTTTTTTAGATTTTCAAGAAATTTGTATACTTCTTTATGGCAAAAACGGTCAGAAGGCCACTCGTTTCTCTTTTGTCTCCTGGTGCAAGAGGAAAGAGGCCTGGGCGCAATTTTGTTCTTCACAAAAGAACTGGTGACGAGCTTTTTAGCACGCGATAACCTGGGAAATTGTGGGGAACATTTAAGAATATTTTTGGGGACACGGGAACATGGAACATAATTTCAGGGAACAGGGGAACTCAGTAAAAATGAATTTTGGGGAACATTAGAATTTATTTTTGGGGAGCAAGGGATAAATTGCCTTTTTTTATAGGGAACAAGGGAACATGTACCCCCCTGGGAGGCCCTCAGAGGGCCAAGCAGCTCAGGGGACAAGAATGATCCAGGGAAAACCAACTTTGCTTCGACTTATCGCAGGGATTCCAACCCCATGTGATGGAAAATAGGGAGTAATCATTAGCGCCAGAGGCGCTATCCTGTGCGCCGAAGGCGCGCGCTTTTAGGGGGGTCCGGTGGCATGCCCCCCGGGAAAGTTTGCGAATTTAGGTTCTCTCAAGTGCCATTTCCTGCATTTTGACATCATTTCGGCGCGATCATCCGAGAAGAAAGTGTAATATGTGTGTTTCACAGTGACAGATCACAAAAACATCCTAAATATTAGCAATTGTTCCCTAGTTTTCAGAATTTTATAACAAATCGGGAGAATATGGTAAAAATCGAGAGAGCGGGAGGCAAGACATAAAATCGGGAGACTCCCGATCAAATCGGGAGGGTTGGAATCTCTGTTATCGGGATGCCACTAGCCACTGTAGTTCCAAGGGAACAAATCAGGACTCGAACTCCTGGTGGATTAAGAACATGTAGGCTAAAATATGTCCTTTCAACCCCAAAATATGAGAACCTGTTCTACCCTTAAAGTACATTTTCCCGGATTTAAAACATGTCATTTGATAGTTCATTACAATATAATTATTATTTTGTTACTTTGTTTAGATTATATTTACTGTTGTATCACAGGTGTAGAAAAAAAAAGAAAGAAAGGAAAAATGTGTAATCCTTTCACTACAGACTTTAACTTATTAAACTACTTAATTATTCAAATGTTAGTTTTTCAAAAACAGAATTTTAAGTTGATTGAAAGGGGTATTTTTCTTTTATCTACTCCCACCAAACAGGCTAACACTTTCTAGCAAATAACCTAATGGGCAATTTAATATTTATCTATTGTTCATTGTATCAAGCCCATTGTTACCCTTACTCCTTTAAGTACAAAATACATAGAAATGTCACGTACATTTTCCAGGATTTAAAACACTAACACTTTCTAGCAAATCAGTCATGAAACTGAAAGATCATGTCCTTTATGACTTTGTTTTGAATTTTTTGAATGGAGTAAATTTTCGTACACGTAGATTTTTTTGCTGTAGTTTATTTTTGCGGTATCGTATTTTCACGGATTGTTTCGAAACCCGCGAAATTCAATGTTCATTTCCAGTCAAACAATTTGTTCCCTGATGATCTTTGGAAAGTCAAACCAAACACTTGAAAAAAGGTAATAAGGCTTCACTCCTGTTTGATTTGATAAATGTCAGTTAAGAATTCACTGATACTAAAAACATTGTCTTGTTGCTCGAAAGTAAACTTCCCTTTCTTGTGTATTCGTTTGTGTGCCTTTAGATGCCCTACTTGAGTAAAACACTTGCCACGTTGATCACATTCAAAAGGTTTCTCTCCACTGTGTGTTTGTTTGTGTACCTTTAGACTTCCTGCTTTAGTAAAACACTTGCCACACTAGCACATTCAAAAGGTTTCTCTCCACTGTGTGTTTGTTTGTGTACCTTTAGACTTCCTGCTTTAGTAAAACACTTGCCACACTGGCACATTCAAAAGGTTTCTCTCTACTGTGTGTTCGTTTGTGTCCATTTAGAGTTCCAATTTACCTTATCGACTCAGACTCGGTCGATAAAGCTAAATTCTCGATGACAATAGTGTTCGCTGACTACGTTAGCACAACACAAAAATAGAGAATACAACTTATCCAGAAGTGTTTATTTGCTTCAAGTGCCCATAACCCATTTTTTTTTATTTTCTCACCTGAATCGAAATGTCACCCAAGGACCTTACAATTTGCATAAAACGAGCTTTGTTTCATCATCTTCAAAATCCAATATTATGTGGCCTTCTCGCCCGCTGATTTAGGCCGACAGGCTCACATCGTGACGTAGATTCAGGAACGCGTGTTGTTTGGCATTGTCATCGACAGAAAGCTACAGAAGAAAGGTTTAATTAGTGAATCGGAAAGTGACAATGTTGAAGAACTAAGCAGTCAACATCTTTCAAACATTTTTTAGCTACACCAGCTGACGAACTTCCAAGTGGGAGCAAGTCTGAAGTCACGTGTTCATTAATGTACGTCACAGCTCCTTTGCAGAGAGGACTACAGACTTTCTCAAAGTCCCTTCCAATACTAGTTTCAATTCAAGTGAGAAAGTATAAAAATGTGGGTTATGTGTGGTTAATAAAGTCGGAGGTTCGACTTATCAAGGGTCAGTTTTTCTCACAGGAGCCCAAAAATGGTTCTAGCTTGCGGGGAGTTTGGAGTTGTCGAGTATTTGAAAAATCAGGGGTAAAATTGCAGTGTTCAAGTGAAGCAAATCCAGGGGTACCAACTTTGCCTCGACTTATCGGGATTCCGCTGTAGTTCCAAGGGAACACATCAGGACTCGAAACTCCTGGTAGATCAAGAACATTTTGGCCTTAATGTGTCATTTCAACCCCGACATATGAGAACCTGTTCTACCGTAACCGTGCGAATCCAAAAACCGTGAACACTTTGATTTGATTTTGACATTTCCCATTGTGCAGCAACCAATCAGAAGCGACTTGAAAACGCAAGAAACCCAAACAAACGGTTAGTCACGAAACCACGCTTCAGCTGACGCTTCTCAGTTTCCCTGCAAAACAATCGTCGCTGCCTCTGCTCTGTTTGCCTCTGAAACGGGTTCTTTTTCGGAAAAATCAGTTCAAATGAAGGTTTGTCTGACAACCGAAATGTGCCTGTTACTGTACAAGAAATGTCTTACTATAAAGGACTTGTTGTCGGTTTAAGGACCACACCCATATTGTATTAATATTTTGACAAGCAAAAAGCACTTCTAACCTTAAAAAAGGAACTTATATTGAACCCTGTTTCTCGCAGGGCAAATTCTCGAGATGGCGACCATCAGTACTTTGCGTTTTGGCACTCTTGGGAGTTAAACAACCTAAGTATCCTAATTTCTCGGCAGAAACAAATTTTATAAGAACCTTTTCAGGCTAACTTGGAAAAATGCTGGTGTTGTATGCAGGTGTTTGCTCTATCTTACTCTGTTCTCAGACCTATTCTTTCCATTAAAATAAATAAATAAATAAATAAATAAGACCTTCAGTTTTTAATAAAATCCCTTCTCAAGAATTTCCTTCTCCAAGTCTACACTAGGACAATATTTTGACCCTGTAATAAACTTCAGTCAGTCAGTCAGTCAGTCAGTCAGTCAATAATTTAATCAACCAACTGGTTAAGGAATAAACAAAACAATCATGCATAGCAATAAAACAGACGACAATAACCTAATGGACAATTATCTATTGTTTATTGTATCAAGCCCATTGTTACCCAAACTACTTTCAGTACAAAATACAAAGAAATGTCACCTACATTTTCCTGGATTTAAAACACGTCATTTGATAGTTGATTACAATACAATCATTATTTTGTTACTTTGTTTAGATTATATTTACTGTTGTATCACAGGTGTAAAAAAAAAGAAATAAAGGAAAAATGTGCAATCCTTTCACTCTAGAGACATGTGGTGTAGATTTAATTTATTAAACTGCTTAATTATTCAAATGTTAGTTTTTCAATATTTTACAAAAACATAATTTTTAACTTTGAATGAAAGGGGTATTTCTCTTTTATCTACCCCACCAAACAGGCTAACACTTTCTAGCAAATCAGTTAAGATCAGTCCTTTATGACTTTATTTTGGATTCTTTAAATGGAGAAAATTTTCATGCGTGTAGAGTTTTTCGTTGCAGTTTATTTTTCTGGTATCGTATTTTCGTGGATCGTTGCAGAACCTGCAAAATTCATGAAAATTAGATGCCGCAAAAATATCATGCCACGCAGTATTATACTCACCAGCTCTCCCATAATTGCTTATTATTTCACTATGACTGCATGCTCCTTCAAAAATTTAAAAATCTCTAAGCTAGTGTTAATTTCCAGTCAAACAATTTGTTCCCTCATGATCTTTGGAAAGACAAACAAAAAAAATGTAAAAAGGTAATAAGGCTTCACTCCTGTTTGATTTGTTGAATGTCAGTTAAGAATTCACTTATACTAAAAACATTGTCATGTTGCTCGAAAGTAAATGTCCCTTTCTTGTGTATTCGTTTGTGTTCGTTTAGATGCCCTAATTGAGTAAAACACTTGCCACATTGATCACATTCAAAAGGTTTCTCTCCACTGTCTGTTCGTTTGTGAACCTGTAGACTTCCTGCTGAAGTAAAACACTTGCCACATTGATCACATTCAAAAAGTTTCTCTCCACTGTGTGTTCGTTTGTGTACCTTCAGGTTTCCTGCTATATTAAAACACTTGCCACATTGGTCACATTCAAAAGGTCTCTCCCCATTGTGTATTCTTTTATGTACGTTTAGATTTCCTGCTTGAGTAAAACACTTGCCACATTGATCACATTCAAAAGGTTTCTCTCCACTGTGTGTTCGTTTGTGTACCTTCAGGTTTCCTGCTATATTAAAACACTTGCCACATTGATTACATTCAAAAGGTTTCTCTCCGCTGTGTGTTCGTTTGTGTCCTTTTAGACTTCTTGCTACAGTAAAAGACTTGCCACATTGATCACATTCAAAAGGTTTCTCCCCATTGTGTATTCTTTTATGTACGTTTAGATTTCCTGCTTGAGTAAAACACTTGCCACATTGATCACATTCAAAAGGTTTCTCTCCACTGTGTGTTCGTTTGTGTACCTTCAGGTTTCCTGCTATATTAAAACACTTGCCACATTGATCACATTCAAAAGGTTTCTCTCCGCTGTGTGTTCGTTTGTGTCCTTTTAGACTTCTTGCTAGAGTAAAAGACTTGCCACATTGATCACATTCAAAAGGTTTCTCTCCACTGTGTGTTCGTTTGTGTTCCTTTAGTTTTACTGCTCTAGTAAAACACTTGCCACATTGGTCACATTCAAAAGGTTTCCCTCCACTGTGTGTTAGTTTGTGTGCCTTTAGATTTCCAGCTTGAGTAAAACACTTGCAACATTCGTCACATTCATAAGATTTCTCCCCAATGTGTATTCTTTTATGTTTCTTTAGACTTGCTGTTACAGTAAAGCACTTGCCACATTGATCACATTCAAAAGGTTTCTCTCCACTGTGTGTTCGTTTGTGTTCCTTAAGATGTCCTGCTTGAGTAAAACACTTGCTACATTGGTCACATTCAAAAGGTTTTCCTCCACTGTGTGTTCGTTTGTGTTCCTGTAGATGCCCTACTCGAGTAAAACATTTGCCACAGTGGTCACATTCAAAAGGTTTCTCTCCACTGTGTGCAATCTTGTGCAACTTCAGACTCCCTGCCATTTTATCACACTGACTGCACTGGTTTGACCACCTTTTGACCATCTGCCCAATTCATACATTTGCCACAGTTTTTACATTTTAAAGTCATCTTTCCCTGAATAGATATTTCTAAATTTGTCGCACAGTCCCATTGGAATTTGCATCCATTCTGCAACATTATCTGCATGTTCTTCAATTTTGAGCATTAATATGAAAAAGAAGCAAATGGAAGACGTTACGTTATTTCCAAACACTGGTGAGAATGTCCAAGTAAAAAAATGAAAAAAGTGTAATAAAATACTTAACAGTCCAAAATCATGCTTTACAAACTAACTAAGCTACACACACCTTGGAGAATGTGTAGGTAAGGTACTACAGAGAAAATGTGCCATTTGTTTATGTTTGGCAACCTGTTCTTCCAACTACAGTGTATTACCACTATCTATGATGACCTGGTGATTCGGCAAAGAACAAGCAGGTAAATTGAAATCCACACTACCAGCCTAGTTTAGTTCATTTGACACCAGTGCTAGTGAGTCAAAATGCCAGGGCATGACCCTAACATTTCTGGGAGTGGATGGGTCACAATAGTTTCAGTTACTTCATGCAATGGAAACTGAGGCCATGTCCACACCAACCAGTTTTCATTTGAAAAAGGCGTTTTCGTATCAGAAATACACTAAATGAACTAAGCTCTTTCGTTTAAAATGCACAAAATTTTATTAGGTTTAGCCTACCATTTATATTGTTTAGACCACTGTCAGCATTTTCAAAAAGAAAGGGTTTTTTTTTTCTCAAATTCACTCACTTTGGAGATACCCAACTTGCAGAGTCTCTTTCCATCTTCCCAGGAAAATCAATTTTATTTCTCTTGGAAGATCACAGGGGACTCTGGAGAGCATTTTCAAGAAAATCCACTTTCAAGAAAATCGAAAACACTGTGCGTTAGTTACGCTTAGGACTAGTTCAACATCGTCATTTTGGGATACGACCAAAAAACAACAAAGTCATGCAATGTGTATGATAAGATAGTTTCAAGGCAACACATCAGGACTCGAAACTCTTAGTTGATAAAGAACATGTAGACTAAAATTTGTCCAACATATAAGAACCTGTTTAGCCTGAACACTGAAACAGATTCTTATTAGGAAAAATGTGACAGTTAACAGACCTGCACTAGAAATGTCATGTTATAAAGGATTTGTTGTGGGTTTAAATAAATCAGAAGACCCAGAACAGTATCTCTGTTTGTTTGAAATGTAGTCACAACATAATGCACATTTCTGACACAGAGCCTAGAAACCACACCCATATTGAATTAGTTTTCTGACAAGCAAAAAGCACTTAAACCTATTTAAGGTCCTAAATATCCTAATTTCTTAGTAGACACCAATAATTTTTATCTAAATACCTTTTAGACTAACTTGGAAAAATACTGCTTCTTATAGGAAGGTGGTTACTGTATGTCCCTCTGTTCTCAGACCTTCCCTTTCCATAATACATGTAAATAAATAGATTGACTGGTAGTAATCATAGATTATAGTGCGTCTCCTTATACCGTAGCACCTCGCCTTGACCTATGTAATACATCAGTTTCAGCCACTGTTGAAAGGGGCTGTGTCACGAGATATGTCACGCAGGCAAAAACGTCGGGCCAACGTCAAACAAATTCACGCTGTCGCCATGACCGAGACAGAAGGACAGAAGGACAGAAGGACAGAATTCTCGATTCTACATGATTAGTAGACTGCCTGCCGGCAGCAATTACGATTTTTAACGTACTAAGAAGCGATAGAAAAATCTGACCCCAGTTCATTACACTTAGCATATTCACAAGTTACAGTAAAAAGGCCAACCCTCACTAAGGAGCGTCTGCTGATTGTGGTCAAAGTGGAGCAACTGGAAAGATCTACAACTGCTCTTCATAACAAACGCAATTGCTTTAATTGCAGAATAGAGTGTTTTCACTCACATGGTCTGCAGCTATGCTAATTTATTTGAACAAAACAAAGTGTTCGGTTAGAAAAGAGTTCCATCCCCACAGGATTAGCTTGAGACACCAATATGGCCACCATTTTATTGTTTTGGGACACCAACATGGCCACCGTGACGTCATGTGAAAACACTCCATACCAGGCCCACCCTTACCAAATCAAATGTGTCATGAGTACCATGAGTATACATGTACATGTACACCAACTCTACACTTGAAACAGCTGTTTAGTTTTGAGTATACTTTTCGTATACTTGTTGCAAATGGAACCTTTGAGCATTGTAACTGTTGTATACTATTTGTATACCATGTAAATTCCAACTATACAAAAAATATACACCAAAAGTTATCCATTAGCACCTTACAACATTTGTTGTAAACAAAAGGTATACACCCAAAACTACATGTGTTCCACATGCTATTTGTTGTATACAAACAGTATACACCCAAAACTACATGTGTTCCTCAAGGCATTTGTTGTATACAAAAAGTATATACAAAATGTGAGTTTCTGCACTTATTTGCATCTCAATGAATAAGATTAGTGGCTATTGTTATTTGCCTCGTTCTGAAAAACAAACCTACACATGGAAATAAATGGGCCGGGTATTCTGCAATCCCCTCATCTCTACAAGTCTCCTGGCCTATACAATCAATGAAAATCAATCATCGGAAACCCAGTCGATCAATCAATATCAATCAGTTAACTGAAATTGATTGGCATCGGCCAATCGATGACCAATCGATAGTCACACAAAATTATCATTAATTACATTGATTGTCATCGACCATTTGGCAGGATCACAGCTTGTTTTGCCTGGTTTCGACCGGTTATTCATGCACTTTTTCTGGCTGTTTTAATTTCTGTACACCAGGAACCGCGCAGAGGGAGGGGCTGGGGGGGGGGGGGGCTTTAGCCCCCCCACTTTTTTGCAAAAATAAAAATAAACTAAACAAAAAATAATTTAACAAAAGTAACGGAGTGAAAAATTATAAAAAATCGTTAATTCGAGAGTGACCAGAGTTACTGGCAAAGACAAACATGCAGATAAATAGACAAAATGAAGCATTAGTCGTTACAATTGTAAAATATTTTTCGCTTCTAACCTAGCAGAGGTAAACGTCATTTAAATGGAACGGACAGGCTTTCCACCATTGACATCGCAAACGAATTTACTGACCGCAACACAAACAGAAAGCGTAATTTTGGCACTTTTCGAGTAAATGATGTACAGTAACTTTAATATCATTCACTAAATTATTTTCAGTTACCGTTTTGTTTTGCCGTGTAAATATTTTGAATGAATAATTAAACAAATAACCCTCTCGATCTGCATAACTCTTCATATCATACTCAGCCTCGTGCAATAATTGCTGAGTAATTATACAGCGTTGAGTTCAAGGCAGCTCAAGCAAAATCGTTGGATTTCTGGCTTATTTATAGTAATTAAAGGTTGATATCAGTAGTATAACATAACAATCTATGATATTTCAATTTAGTGATGGTGAATTTTCAGACCCGATAGCAACATCACTGAAGATGTGGAAAAAAAATCAATAGTTTTATCGTTATAATAGCATTCTTTGTCACTTTAGAGAAATTGAATAGAAATCCACAAGCATGCCCCCCCGCCCACACAAAAAAATTTAATTTCCTTCACGCATTCTTCTTTAGCCCCCCACATGAAAACTTGCTGCACGGTCCCTGTACACGTCAGAAAGCCGTGGCAATTAGAGTGCCCAAAACCAAGCTACAGTGGTCAATGAGAATGTCATGGAGGTCAACGTTCGAGGGTGTATCGTCAAGGGATACCAAGAGTGACAATCGATGACAATCGATCAAATTAAAAGTCACAAAATTCTATTTCATCGATTGGTCATCGATTTCCAATGTCAATCGATTAATTGACATCGATTGTTATCGCTTGTTATCGATCTGGGGGGGGGGGGGTACTCCCATATATGAGCTATATAGGTATGTGCCGCTGTGAAGGGTATGGTTTTCAGGCAGTTTAGTCTAGGATTATGGTGTTCCATCTCTGCCAAAAATCAAACTTGTAACTTAACATCCAACTTTACCATTGTCAACATCGGACTTTTAAGTCAACATAGAACTTCACAGTTATCACCATCGGACATTACAGTTGTCAACATCGAACTATTGACTCAACATCGGACTTTACAGTTCTCAACATCGGACTATTGACTCAACATTCAACTGTACAGTTGTGTCCACAGTTGCCAACATCGAACTACTGACTCAACTTCCGACATTACAATTATCGACATCAGACTATTGACTCAACATCCAACTGTACAGTTATCGGTATCGGACTGTTGACTTAACATCCAACTTTACAGTTATCGACATCGGACTTTGTCACGTCAACAAAACAAAATGTTAGAGTTTGCAAAATGCCGTGTTCGTCTTCGTAAAGTTTGATGTTGAGTTCTCTACGTGCGTACCAAATCTGCCAATAATTATTAATAATAACCCCAATTTCCTTCTCAACGTCGAGGTTGATCAGCATTCTATTTAAGAAATCAAGTCGCACAACAATAACCCCAATTTCAGATACATCGTCCCGGAGAGTGCATCAAATCTTGAGACTAGATCATTCAGCGTGCGAATAACACTCCTCAAGTCCGCCATCTTTTTTTTTTCATGTGAGAGCAAGGCTTTGCCATAGTGACGTCATTCTGGTAATCCCATAATTATTGGCAGATTTGGTACGCACGTAGAGAACTCAACATCAAACTTTACGAAGACGAACACGGCATTTCGCAAACTGTAACATTTTGTTTTGTTGATGTGACAAAGTCCGATGTCGATAACTGTAAAGTTGGATGTTAAGTCAACAGTCCGATACCGATAATTGTACAGTTGGATGTTGAGTCAATAGTCTGATGTCGATAATTGTAATGTCGGAAGTTGAGTCAGTAGTTCGATGTTGGCAACTGTGGACACAACTGTACAGTTGAATGTTGAGTCAATAGTCCAATGTTGACAACTGTAAAGTCTGATGTTGAGCCAATAGTCTGATGTTGATAACTGTAATGTTGGATGTTGAGTCAATAGTTCGATGTTCGATCATGTCCTGTTTTAATACCTGACCCCTGAGACACAGCGTGACAGAAGGCGGTGATCGAGAAGCAGCATGAAACTGAGAAGGATGCATAAATCACTGATAAGACGTAAAATGATTTGACATGAAAATGAATCACTTTTACTGGAAGAAAAGAGTAGTTTCTGATTTCTGCTTGTGTTTATTTGAGCTTCCAATTACAGTGTAAAATTGGTAAAATAAAGTCTTGACATAGCGGATCCTGCTTCGTTAATTTAATTCGTTTTTTAACCCGTGAATATACGCACATGTGTAATGAACGGGTTATCGGTAACGGCGACAGATATGCAAATGAGCACTCGCTCACTCCTTCCATCAGCTGTAAACTTAGTGACGTAATGCTTTTGTTACGAATGCGTTTTGTAACAAGAACAGCGTGAATCCAGTGATAACAATCACTAAATTGGTGTAAACGAATATAAACAACAATAAGCTTAAAGATGTTTCGCATTTGGAGTCTTTAATGCAACATTAAAATCAATCTAAAAGGAATTTTCAACTGAGACACGCGTTTTGATTCTTATCTAGCTTCAAGTAATAAAATTTAACCCATCTCAAGACAGAGGTCATAGTTGTCGAGTGGTGTAAACTGCGGACTTACAGCCGAAAGGCCCAGGTTCGAATCTTGCTCAGGCCGTTCTTTTTTTTTTTTTTCTTTTTTTTTCTTTCTACTTCGGACTGAACATTATGAAAGTGATGTACTGTATTTTTACTTTTTGCGTTTGTCAAAACTCCTTACGTTTAATTTTAAAAAAAATATTGAACCGTGATAGAGTGAAAACACTCGCGTGAATTAAGGCATGGCTCCTCGTGTAATATTGGGTTTTCATCATTTTTTCTAGCTTTATTCAGCAACCCCTAATATTTGATCTTATGATCATGCACTAAGAAACAAAACCATTTTTGGATGATTCCGTGGGTATGTTGGGGTCACATGACCAGCCACTCCCTAAATTATGCAAAATTTAGAATTTTCAGATTACGGCATGAAAATTCAATTAAAAGCTCCCGATTTTCCTTCCTTAGTCTTAAATTTACAGAGTGATACGTCAAATTAAACGGGGAATTTCGAAAACTGTTATTGTTGCATAATTATTCATTGTTTTCCTCTAGTCCCAGTCCCCCTCTAAAATTAAAACGTTATAATTTACAGAAAACAAATAACTTTGGAAAACCCCGATTAGTTGCATAAACCTTGTGCTAATGGTCATTGATAGAAAACAAATTAAGTAGAAAAATATTTTTCCAAAATCTCGTAAAGTTCGATCGAAAAAAATTGCTAAAAATTGGGCGTGGCAAGTCACGTGACGTAGCAAGTCCATTCATGTAAGCGAAAAATTTTTATTTCAACAATTAAAAGTCTCTTAGAAAGTTTAAAGTCAATAAGTCAAATTTGTTTGAAAATAAACCACCCCCTTTAAATTGAACGAGACCCATTCCTTAATTCACCCGAGCATAAGCTTACCGCAATATTGCGTTACGCTAGCATTTCAAATTCACGGGTTGGCTCTAAGGAGCCTTTGATTTTTATATTTCGATACTTGTCGATCAAAATCAAACTGTAACATTGAAAATCGATCAAAATCGATAATCACAGGAAATTAGATGATCGACTTTTATCGACTTCCGATATTTGTCGATTGATTAGTATCGAATTCAATCGACAACGATCGATTTTTATCGACAATCGAAATTATCGACATGTTTAATACGCCCTGGTACAACGTAGTACACACGGAATGCAGACTGAAAACCTCTTTACATCGAAGGAAATATAACGACTAAATTTAAATGTACCTGAGACAATTACTTAACACCCTTTTAACATATTCTCATGTACTTTTCTTACCTAAACTGAAGCAAAACAGTTGATAAAGTGAGCTGCAAAGACTTCAAAACCACGATCATACGACGGCCATTGAACACTAGTGCCCAGTCTGTAAAACGATGTTGCTTGTCACGCAATGCATTACTCTCGAACTTGGAGCCGGGCCGCATGGCCGGGGCCCCGAGACTGAAGGAAGTTGAAAGTGATCTACAGTGGAACCCCGATACAATGATCCTCGATATAGCGATATCCCCGGTATAACGATGAATATACTATTCCCGGCAAAAGTTACAGTATAAATATAAATATAAAACTTTATTGAATCTCCCAATCAGGGTTTTTCAATTCAGACCCAACGTACATAAGCATATAAACTAGCAGTAATCACAGATCATGGAGACGCGTTCGAAGGAATTTCCGGCGGAAATGAGCCCCTGAAAAAAACCAATAGGGGCGGCCATTTGGAAGACCGTCTACCAAAAAATCTCAAATTTGTCTCCAACACGAAATTAGGATTGCGTTCTTCGAACGCGATAATTCATAAGGTACTAGCAGTAATCGGAGATCACAGAGACGCGTTCGAAGGAACTTCCGGCGGAAATGAGCCCCTGAAAAAAGCAATAGGGGCGGTCATATGGAAGACCGTCTACCAAAAAATCTCAAATTTTACTGCATGTAAACCACAGTGCAACCAACACGAACCAAATTAGAATTGCGTTCTTCGAACGCGATTAGAATTGCGTTCTTCAAACGCGATAAAGTAAAACATTGAATAAAAATGTCAAACGTTAAAATTGTAATAGATAAAAACATCAATAGGTAACTCTCCTGACTCTCCTAGCTAACAAGAAAAGATTCGATATACAATGAATAAAATGTTTACAAATAAAATGTATGGGACAGAACCCCGATATAACGATCTTCGAGTATAACGATATTTCGTCATCAAGGAACATTCAATCCGGCGGTTATTACGAACATAAATACGAACGACGAGACTTCACATACCACTAGTAATGCAAAGAAGAGATCTCTTAATAATAAAATTTCTGATTACTTTTCCAAACAAAATGGAAAACCTTCTTTCTCTGGTGAGTAAACTCTGCGTAATTTTGGCTACTTTTTTCTGAATCTGTTCTATAATTGAATTATTTCCAGTCACTTTTTCATGTGACATAGTTTTTAAAATATTGGTCTAATAATATTTCATTTACATTCTTTAAAAGAGCCCCCACACAAAAGAATGTGCGAAACAATCAACTTCACTAGTGAAGTAGAAGCCACAATATCCAGTCAAGAGTCGCAGCCTCCTCCAATCCAACGACAAGTTGATCAGTCGACAGCCAGCGAAGCTGTAGAGATCAATATAACGGAACCATTCCAACCTGCGGATTTCAACTTTCCATAAAAGCATTGTGGCAAATAGAATCGCGCATTTCAATCCATGTGGTTTTGGGAATTTCTCTGGCTACACTATAATGAGCAAAGCGATTCTGTGTTGTGTTTCATTTGCATGCAACAAAATGCAAAATCAAATCTTCGAGCTGCCAGAAGTAAGGAAATCTGCTTTATTTCTAAAGGGTTTTCAAACTGGAAAAAGGCGTTGGCAAGATTCAAGGAGCATGAAGTGTCTGAATGCCACAAAATAGCCATTGACTATGAGATAAACCTTTTCAGAACTTGCGGAAATGTGTGGGAAATGTCCAGTGATGAAGCAAAAAAGACAATGGAGTCTAACCGTATATGCTTCATCAAAGTCATTGAATGTTTGCAGTATCTTGCCCGGCAAGGACAGGCTATGCAGGGTGATACCGATGATGAATCAAACTTTATTCAGTTACTTAAACTAAGAGGGAAAGACCAGCCTCTTCTTTTAAAATGGTTAGAGAGGAAAGAAGACAGATACACCTCACACGATATTCAAAATGAAATAATTGCCATCATGGCGAATCATGTCATCCGTGATCTGGTATCGGAAATCAGGGGTGGCTTTTTCTCAATCATATGCGACGAGTACACAGATATCAGTAACAAGGAACAACTAACCATCTGCATTCGATGGGTTGACAAAGAGTTAGAGGCCCACGAAGATTTCCTTGGGTTTTACAATGAACCTGACATCGGCGCGGAGACTATAGTGTCGGCTATAAAAGATGTGTTATTAAAACTACAGTTATCATTAGTTAATTGTAGGGGACAATGCTATGATGGAGCCAGCAACATGATGGGACATAAAACTGGTGTGGACCTCCAACCAAAGGC
>JAJGOT010000091.1:452500-465000 GCA_022457155.1 Cladopsammia gracilis | reverse complement strand
GTTCCAAGGGAACAAATCAGGACTCGAACTCCTGGTGGATTAAGAACATGTAGGCTAAAATGTGTCATTTCAACCCCAAAATATGAGAACCTGTTCTACCCTTAAAGTACATTTTCCCGGATTTAAAACATGTCATTTGATAGTTCATTACAATATAATTATTATTTTGTTACTTTGTTTAGATTATATTTACTGTTGTATCACAGGTGTAGAAAAAAAAAAGAAAGAAAGGAAAAATGTGTAATCCTTTCACTACAGACTTTAACTTATTAAACTACTTAATTATTCAAATGTTAGTTTTTCAAAAACAGAATTTTAAGTTGAGTGAAAGGGGTATTTTTCTTTTATCTACTCCCACCAAACAGGCTAACACTTTCTAGCAAATAACCTAATGGGCAATTATTTATCTGTTGTTTATTGTATCAAGCCCATTGTTACCCTTACTCCTTTAAGTACAAAATACATAGAAATGTCACGTACATTTTCCAGGATTTAAAACACTAACACTTTCTAGCAAATCAGTCATGAAACTGAAAGATCATGTCCTTTATGACTTTGTTTTGAATTTTTTGAATGGATTAAATTTTCGTACACGTAGATTTTTTTGCTGTAGTTTATTTTTGCGGTATCGTATTTTCACGGATTGTTGCGAAACCCGCGAAATTCAATGTTCATTTCCAGTCAAACAATTTGTTCCCTGATGATCTTTGGAAAGTCAAACCAAACACTTGAAAAAAGGTAATAAGGCTTCACTCCTGTTTGATTTGATAAATGTCAGTTAAGAATTCACTGATACTAAAAACATTGTCTTGTTGCTCGAAAGTAAACTTCCCTTTCTTGTGTATTCGTTTGTGTGCCTTTAGATGCCCTACTTGAGTAAAACACTTGCCACGTTGATCACATTCAAAAGGTTTCTCTCCACTGTGTGTTTGTTTGTGTACCTTTAGACTTCCTGCTTTAGTAAAACACTTGCCACACTAGCACATTCAAAAGGTTTCTCTCCACTGTGTGTTTGTTTGTGTACCTTTAGACTTCCTGCTTTAGTAAAACACTTGCCACACTGGCACATTCAAAAGGTTTCTCTCTACTGTGTGTTCGTTTGTGTCCATTTAGAGTTCCAATTTACCTTATCGACTCAGACTCGGTCGATAAAGCTAAATTCTCGATGACAATAGTGTTCGCTGACTACGTTAGCACAACACAAAAATGAGAATACAACTTATCCAGAAGTGTTTATTTGCTTCAAGTGCCCATAACCCATTTTTTTTATTTTCTCACCTGAATCGAAATGTCACCCAAGGATCTTACAATTTGCATAAAACGAGCTTTGTTTCATCATCTTCAAAATCCAATATTATGTGGCCTTCTCGCCCGCTGATTTAGGCCGACAGGCTCACATCGTGACGTAGATTCAGGAACGCGTGTTGTTTGGCATTGTCATCGACAGAAAGCTACAGAAGAAAGGTTTAATTAGTGAATCGGAAAGTGACAATGTTGAAGAACTAAGCAGTCAACATCTTTCAAACATTTTTTAGCTACACCAGCTGACGAACTTCCAAGTGGGAGCAAGTCTGAAGTCACGTGTTCATTAATGTACGTCACAGCTCCTTTGCAGAGAGGACTACAGACTTTCTCAAAGTCCCTTCCAATACTAGTTTCAATTCAGGTGAGAAAGTATAAAAATGTGGGTTATGTGTGGTTAATAAAGTTAAAGAGGTTCGACTTATCAAGGGTCAGTTTTTCTCACAGGAGCCCAAAAATGGTTCTAGCTTGCGGGGAGTTTGGAGTTGTCGAGTATTTGAAAAATCAGGGATAAAATTGCAGTGTTCAAGTGAAGCAAATCCAGGGGTACCAACTTTGCCTCGACTTATCGGGATTCCGCTGTAGTTCCAAGGGAACACATCAGGACTCGAAACTCCTGGTAGATCAAGAACATTTTGGCCTAAATGTGTCATTTCAACCCCGACATATGAGAACCTGTTCTACCGTAACCGTGCGAATCCAAAAACCGTGAACACTTTGATTTGATTTTGACATTTCCCATTGTGCAGCAACCAATCAGAAGCGACTTGAAAACGCAAGAAACCCAAACAAACGGTTAGTCACGAAACCACGCTTCAGCTGACGCTTCTCAGTTTCCCTGCAAAACAATCGTCGCTGCCTCTGCTCTGTTTGCCTCTGAAACGGGTTCTTTTTCGGAAAAATCAGTTCAAATGAAGGTTTGTCTGACAACCGAAATGTGCCTGTTACTGTACAAGAAATGTCTTACTATAAAGGACTTGTTGTCGGTTTAAGGACCACACCCATATTGTATTAATATTTTGACAAGCAAAAAGCACTTCTAACCTTAAAAAAGGAACTTATATTGAACCCTGTTTCTCGCAGGGCAAATTCTCGAGATGGCGACCATCAGTACTTTGCGTTTTGGCACTCTTGGGAGTTAAACAACCTAAGTATCCTAATTTCTCGGCAGAAACAAATTTTATAAGAACCTTTTCAGGCTAACTTGGAAAAATGCTGGTGTTGTATGCAGGTGTTTGCTCTATCTTACTCTGTTCTCAGACCTATTCTTTCCATTAAAATAAATAAATAAATAAATAAATAAGACCTTCAGTTTTTAATAAAATCCCTTCTCAAGAATTTCCTTCTCCAAGTCTACACTAGGACAATATTTTGACCCTGTAATAAACTTCAGTCAGTCAGTCAGTCAGTCAGTCAGTCAATAATTTAATCAACCAACTGGTTAAGGAATAAACAAAACAATCATGCATAGCAATAAAACAGACGACAATAACCTAATGGACAATTATCTATTGTTTATTGTATCAAGCCCATTGTTACCCAAACTCCTTTCAGTACAAAATACAAAGAAATGTCACCTACATTTTCCTGGATTTAAAACACGTCATTTGATAGTTGATTACAATGCAATCATTATTTTGTTACTTTGTTTAGATTATATTTACTGTTGTATCACAGGTGTAAAAAAAAGAAATAAAGGAAAAATGTGCAATCCTTTCACTCTAGAGACATGTGGTGTAGATTTAATTTATTAAACTGCTTAATTATTCAAATGTTAGTTTTTCAATATTTTACAAAAACATAATTTTTAACTTTGAATGAAAGGGGTATTTCTCTTTTATCTATCCCACCAAACAGGCTAACACTTTCTAGCAAATCAGTTAAGATCAGTCCTTTATGACTTTATTTTGGATTCTTTAAATGGAGAAAATTTTCATGCGTGTAGAGTTTTTCGTTGCAGTTTATTTTTCTGGTATCGTATTTTCGTGGATCGTTGCAGAACCTGCAAAATTCATGAAAATTAGATGCCGCAAAAATATCATGCCACGCAGTATTATACTCACCAGCTCTCCCATAATTGCTTATTATTTCACTATGACTGCATGCTCCTTCAAAAATTTAAAAATCTCTAAGCTAGTGTTAATTTCCAGTCAAACAATTTGTTCCCTCATGATCTTTGGAAAGACAAACAAAAAAAATGTAAAAAGGTAATAAGGCTTCACTCCTGTTTGATTTGTTGAATGTCAGTTAAGAATTCACTTATACTAAAAACATTGTCATGTTGCTCGAAAGTAAATGTCCCTTTCTTGTGTATTCGTTTGTGTTCGTTTAGATGCCCTAATTGAGTAAAACACTTGCCACATTGATCACATTCAAAAGGTTTCTCTCCACTGTCTGTTCGTTTGTGAACCTGTAGACTTCCTGCTGAAGTAAAACACTTGCCACATTGATCACATTCAAAAAGTTTCTCTCCACTGTGTGTTCGTTTGTGTACCTTCAGGTTTCCTGCTATATTAAAACACTTGCCACATCGGTCACATTCAAAAGGTCTCTCCCCATTGTGTATTCTTTTATGTACGTTTAGATTTCCTGCTTGAGTAAAACACTTGCCACATTGATCACATTCAAAAGGTTTCTCTCCACTGTGTGTTCGTTTGTGTACCTTCAGGTTTCCTGCTATATTAAAACACTTGCCACATTGATTACATTCAAAAGGTTTCTCTCCGCTGTGTGTTCGTTTGTGTCCTTTTAGACTTCTTGCTACAGTAAAAGACTTGCCACATTGATCACATTCAAAAGGTTTCTCCCCATTGTGTATTCTTTTATGTACGTTTAGATTTCCTGCTTGAGTAAAACACTTGCCACATTGATCACATTCAAAAGGTTTCTCTCCACTGTGTGTTCGTTTGTGTACCTTCAGGTTTCCTGCTATATTAAAACACATGCCACATTGATCACATTCAAAAGGTTTCTCTCCGCTGTGTGTTCGTTTGTGTCCTTTTAGACTACTTGCTAGAGTAAAAGACTTGCCACATTGATCACATTCAAAAGGTTTCTCTCCACTGTGTGTTCGTTTGTGTTCCTTTAGTTTTACTGCTCTAGTAAAACACTTGCCACATTGGTCACATTCAAAAGGTTTCCCTCCACTGTGTGTTAGTTTGTGTGCCTTTAGATTTCCAGCTTGAGTAAAACACTTGCAACATTCGTCACATTGATAAGATTTCTCCCCAATGTGTATTCTTTTATGTTTCTTTAGACTTGCTGTTACAGTAAAGCACTTGCCACATTGATCACATTCAAAAGGTTTCTCTCCACTGTGTGTTCGTTTGTGTGCCTTTAGAGTTCCTGCTTGAGTAAAACACTTGCCACATTGGTCACATTCAAAAGGTTTTTCTCCACTGTGTGTTCGTTTGTGTTCCTGTAGATGCCCTACTCGAGTAAAACACTTGCCACAGTGGTCACATTCAAAAGGTTTCTCTCCACTGTGTGTTCGTTTGTGTTCCTTTAGGTTTCCTGCTATATTAAAACACTTGCCACACTGGCCACATTCAAAAGGTTTCTCTCCACTGTGTGTTCGTTTGTGTTCCTTAAGATGTCCTGCTTGAGTAAAACACTTGCTACATTGGTCACATTCAAAAGGTTTTCCTCCACTGTGTGTTCGTTTGTGTTCCTGTAGATGCCCTACTCGAGTAAAACATTTGCCACAGTGGTCACATTCAAAAGGTTTCTCTCCACTGTGTGCAATCTTGTGCAACTTCAGACTCCCTGCCATTTTATCACACTGACTGCACTGGTTTGACCACCTTTTGACCATCTGCCCAATTCATACATTTGCCACAGTTTTTACATTTTAAAGTCATCTTTCCCTGAATAGATATTTCTAAATTTGTCGCACAGCTAGTCCCATTGGAATTTGCATCCATTCTGCAACATTATCTGCATGTTCTTCAATTTTGAGCATTAATATGAAAAAGAAGCAAATGGAAGACGTTACGTTATTTCCAAACACTGGTGAGAATGTCCAAGTAAAAAAATGAAAAAGGTGTAATAAAATACTTAACAGTCCAAAATCATGCTTTACAAACTAACTAAGCAACATGCACCTTTGGGAATGTGTAGGAGGTTGCTAAGGTACTACAGAGAAAATATGCCATTTGTTTATGTTTGGCAACCTGTTCTTCCAACTACAGTGTATTACCACTATCTATGATGACCTGGTGATTCGGCAAAGAACAAGCAGGTAAATTGAAATCCACACTACCAGCCTAGTTTAGTTCATTTGACACCAGTGCTAGTGAGTCAAAATGCCAGGGCATGACCCTAACATTTCTGGGAGTGGATGGGTCACAATAGTTACTTCATGCAATGGAAACTGAGGCCATGTCCACACCAACCAGTTTTCATTTGAAAAAGGCGTTTTCGCATCAGAAATACACTAAATGAACTAAGCTCTTTCGTTTAAAATGCATAAATTTTTATTCCTTTTAGCCTACCATTCATATTGTTTAGACCACTGTCAGCATTTTCAAAAAGAAAGGTTTTCTTTTCTCAAATTCACTCACTTTGGAGATACCCTATACTTGCAGAGTTTCCTTCCATCTCCCTAGGAAAATCAATTTTATTTCTCTTGGAAGATCACAGGGGACTCTGGAGAGCTTTTTCAAGAAAATCCATTTTCAGGAAATCGAAACATTAGTTACGCTTAGGACTGGTTCAACATCGTCATTTTGGGATACGACCAAAAAACAACAAAGTCATGCAACGTGTATGATAAGATAGTTTCAAGGCAACACATCAGGACTCGAAACTCTTACAGCCATGCTCCGTCACGCGTGACCAGTAATCTAGAGAATGAAATGAACATTTGAATATTTCTTTGTAACGTCCGAGATTTGAATGAAACCTTGAAGATCTCTGTGGAAAATACTTTGAAAGTCACGAATTAACGGAAAATAACTTCGCTGCACGCATAAAAAAACCTAATATTGTTCGGATATGTAACATTTCAAATAAAATGATATTTAGTTGCTCTGTTTCCGAAAATGCGGTAAATTTCTCACGTGAATTCCGAATCTCGGAATGAATTTTCAAAACCGACACGTAATCTTGAAAAAAACTCCATTCAATTTTCAAAAATACTGGTCACGCGTGACGGAGCATGGCTGTAACGTAGTCGATAAAGAACATGTAGACTAAAATTTGTCCAACATATAAGAACCTGTTTAGCCTGAACACTGAAAAAGGTTCTTATTAGGAAAAATCTGACAGTTAACGAACCTGTTGCTGCACTAGAAATGTCATGTTATAAAGGACTTGTTGTGGGTTTAAATAAATCATAAGACCCAGAACAGTATCTCTGTTTGTTTGAAATGTAGTCACAACATAATGTACATTTCTGACACAGAGCCTTGGAACCACACCCATATTGAATTAGTTTTCTGACCAGCAAAAAGCACTTAAACCTATTTAAGTTCCTAAATATCCTAATTTCTTAGTAGACACTAATTTTTATCAGACTAACTTGGAAAACTTTTTTAGACTAACTTGGAAAAATACTGCTTCTTATAGGCAGGTGGTTACTGTTTGTTCCTCAGTTGTCAGACCTTCCCTTTCGATAATAACATAGATAGACTAGAAGTGAGTATTCGCAAGTGAGAAGTGAGTTTTCGTAAGTGAAAGCTGTAAATTAGACTTCACTTTTCACTTTGCTAAATCAACTTTCGATTTTGACTTTTTGACTTTCGACTTAAACATTTGCTAAATCGACTTTTGATTTCGACTTTTCACTATAACATTTGCTAAATCGACTTATGATTTCGACTTTTCACTATTGCTGGCCACTCTTGGCCACCGAAGGTTATACTCTCGGCCCTTCAATTATAACTGGTTACTTTGCTTGCTTGTAGTGGTAGATAAATTTAAAAATCTTGATTGCTTACTCTTTAGCCATACATGTAATTCAATTTTTAATTCAAGTGAATCAATGGAATATTATTCGAGTGACAAATTCTCAAAGGTAAGCATGAAGAATTATAATTCCTCTCAGTCACAAGTAAATAAACTGGTATGATATGAGTCGTCATGTGATTTCACTTTGCTTTAAACTGCTGAAATAATTTGTAGTGGCAAATAAACTATAAAATCTTGATCGCTTACTCTTCAGCTGAAATTCAGTCTTTAATTGAAGTGAATAGATGGAATATTATTTGAGTTATGAGCATAGAGAATTATCAGAACTACTTCCCAGTTTGTCAGTGTTACGTTTTGATTGGTTGAGGATTTGTCTATTGTTACACTGGAAAAGTTCCCTTACAATGACAAAATTACGCCATCCAACGACATTAGTGTTCGCTGACTATGTCAAAAGAACACAAAAAACTTGCATTTTATTAAAAAGGCTATAAAAATACTTATGCTGACTATGTCAGCAGAACACAAAAAAATTGCATTTTAGTCTAATAAAACTGCTTAATGGTCCAAAATCATGCTTTACATATTAACTATGCTACATGCACTTTATATAAGCATACTACTTTTAACAATGTTACTTTAGGAAATTTGTAGGTTGCTAAGTTCCTACAGAGAAAATATGCCATTTGTTAACATTTGACAGCTTGTTCTTGCAACTACAGTGTATTACCACTAACAACTGGATGTATGAGAATTCTGTGATCACTTTTAGTAGGTATAATCGTGCATGGTGTGGATTCAGACTCCCTCATAACGGGGAGGGGGAAGGGAGTGAACAGGGGTGGGGGTCCTGAGTGAAAATGGTTTAGACTTTAAAAAAAAGATAAGATAAAGATAAGGGGAGGACCTAAGGTCCCTGCCCTGAATCCATCACTGATGTAACTAAAGTAAGATGATTGTGAAGTAAGTGTTGGTATGGTATGAATGACTTTGCTGTGTATATGTACACATGTCGCTTGTAACATGGTGACAGGGCAAGTCCTAAACACAAGCTTCAATCAGCAACTACAATTCATAAACCCTTTCACTGCCAGATTCATATATGAAGACATGCAGTGTAGTTCAAACTTTTGAGTCTGTTGATGAAATCCTATGGCATGACAATTCAAACGAAACCTTGGGGCTACTTTTCCATGTTGCTTTTTGTATAACAATGTTTGACAAAATGAAATTTGGGATTTTTCTTAAATTTTGATACTTGCAACTCTTGGGTGTTCATAGTAGCCTGCGAATGCAATCGCCTCTCATCGCTCCCGGCCACTAGTGGCATTTGCGCGACAGAGCGTCTGTGATTTACTTTGAGAAATTCCATTCTGATGACTTAAATCTCCCTGCGCTAATCTCCTATAATTATAATGTGCATGCAGTGAAACCAAATGAAGGTTTATAGATCCGTCTAAGCAAAGGTTGCGATTCATTTCAAGTGTCCAGAAGGATGTAGGCACACAGGGTTGTATTGTGTTACAAAGGATAACATTTCCTTGCACACTTTTATTTCTTAGTGGAATGGTTTATTATTTCCATTTCCATCTTAACCATAAAAAAATTGGCGAAAGAAACTGCCATTAAAAGCAGACTGATGATGATAATTATAGGATTCTTCTTTCCATGTATCGCCGACAAATGTCCATTCATCCACACATGCACGAGTGGCGCCATTTGAAATTTCAGTGACTTGCAATATCCGGTCAGTAAATTGACAAAAAAAGAAAGACTTCTTCACCGCAGAAAAAAACTATAAAGAGCCTGAAATTGACTGACTTGTAACAGCAAAACATTAAATGCAGGACAAATACATACATACATACATACATAAACTTTATTTTTTCTCGAATTTAAGAGTAGCTTTTAATAGCTAATTTCTCCGACAGAAAAATAACAAATAACAAAATATACAATAAAAATATTCAATATCATTATAAAATACAATTCTGTGCAATAAATAGATTGAACACAGAGTCGAAAATTTTCTAACAACAGACAACTGGCAACCATATTTGTTAAGATGTGGTTTTGAGTCACAACACTGCATAATTTAAAGTATAATTATGTAAAATTATCAAGTTAATCAATCAGCACTCCTGTCTCGATTCGGGACAGATTTACATCATCAAAATGGCATTTCTCAAAGTAAATTGCAGACGCTCTGTCGCGTGAATGCTCCTAGCAGCTGGGAGCGATGAGAGGCAGTTGTATTCGCAGGCTATGTTCATATGAGTCAAAACAACTGTCTGGCCCTCCACTTTCTTACATGTTTTGCTCCACTAACCCCCACCCCCCACCCCACCACCCACTGCATCCAACTCCCCACCCTCCCCTCCCTCCATTGCCATCCCCATGGGTAAGACAGATGACCATTACCAATCACATTTGGAACGGGTAAAATAAAAAATGTGCTCAAGCCTTATGTACTGCTCAGTGTAATTACCAAGAAAAGTTTATAGCCGAGTGAAGGAGCGAGTGAGTGAGTGAAAACACAGGCGGCCCAAGCGTAGTGTGTGAGCCACATCGAATTACAGATTCAAAGCCGGTACACAGTTAATATATATAGATAGGCAGAGCCTAACAGCGTCACACTTTGAACAACCTTAACTAAGGTGAAACTTAACTAAGGTGAAAGGTCGGAAGCACAAGAATTAAGATTGACGACCGGGCTATGTTTCAATATTAGCAATTCTCAAAAAACAGTATTACCAGACCGTCTGCACAGTACATTTAGACCATACAAAAGTTCACCAAAACAAGTTTTCTCTGTCTAGAAAAACTAGTACGACTACTTTCCGAATAAAATACAGTTTTTGTTTGTCAAAAATTGCTCAAGAAACTGATTAGGAAATCAAAGTTGCAAAAATACACAAACATATTTGCATAAGGCGATGCGAGTGAAGGCAGAAAATCTAAGTCTTGTTTTGTTTACATAAAATCACTTTTCAATCTATGTAATGAATGAACAAACACATAAAAATGGGCAACACAATCTTCTTTCGAAAAATTTTATTCAAATCTCCATTAGTTTATGTTTAAAAGCAAAACACGCAGCATTTATAGCACATCAAGGCAGAGCTGTCCTCGATGAAATTCAAGATAACAACACGACAAGGAAAAGTCAATAAAAAATTATTATCAACATAAATTCCCATCGAAAAATTTGATTTATTTTACCTTTAAGTCACTGGACTTCTTGGAAATTCGTTAAAACTCTGCTTCTTCGGTTAAGAAATCTGTAATAAAAACAAGGCATCTCCCCGCATTATTGCTCCTGCATTGATAAAAATGTATGAGGGTTCCTCGAAGAAAGATTTTATCCCCCCTCAAAGCTCTTCTTTTTCCACTAAAGCAGCTTCTGAGTATCCCTTAATTAGTATCCCTGTCTTGATTAGCAAACTACGAAAAAATGCAGGGAAATAACGACTTTACTGTTCCGCTAAACACTGCGAAAGATCCAACTTAGAGTTTACCGAGCTGACGGCTGTGTAGCCGCACATGTGGCGTCATTTGCGCATGTTTTGCAATGTCATATGCGCCCGCGATCTAGCCTTGCGCGACGCTCGGACACACATGTAACAGACACTGCCCGCGAAACATTCCCCTGGCCATGACCATGAAAAATGATGTGCATGGGTTCTATGAGTATGGGGCTACGTGCAGGCCTTCGGCCCGCAGAGCTCCGCGATAAAATATAGGTAATAATATTACGATTTCTAACGGATCAAGAAGCGATGGCAAAATCTGACCCCAGTTCATTCAGGGTTTTCATTAAGAATTGTAGTAGCAGGAGAATAGTGTAAAGTAACAGGAGAATATTATGAAAGAGCGAAGATAGCTACATATTGTCATCGAAATTTAGCCGGAGAATTCTGCGTAGTTGGCGGAGAATTCTCCGATCTCCGATGCCTAATGAACACCCTGTCATTACACTTAGCATATTCACAAGTTACAGTAAAAAGGCCAACCCTCCCTACGAAGGAGCGTCTGCTGATTGTGGTCAAAGTGGAGCAACCGGAAATATCTACAACTGCTCTTTATGACAAACGCAATCAGCTAAATTGCAGAATACCAGGCCCACTTATTTGCATCTCAATGAAAAAGAATAAGACCTATTGTTATTTGCCTCGTTCTAAAAAGCGAACCGACACATGGAAATAAAAGGGCCGAGTATTCTGCAATCGCCCCATCTCTACAAGTCTGCATTCTGTGTAAATCTCGCGCCAATTGATATGCCATTGGCTTTGAAAATCTCCGCCAAGCAGCATCTGCAAGTCTGCCATCTGTGTGAATCTCAAGCCAACTCTATGAAACCTGAAGAATGAATCAATCAACGAACACACGCCAAAATACGCCTTAGACTGGAATAGTACGCCACACCTTTTGAAAACCACGACGAACTAAGATCTTCGGTGTAAGTACACACGAAATGCAGACTGAAAACCTCTTCACATCGAAGGAAATATAACGACTAACGTTTAAATATACCTGAGACAATTACTTAACACCCTTTTAAGATATTCTCGTGTACTTTTCTTACCTAAACTGAAGCAAAATAGTTGATAAAGTGAGCTGCAAAGACTTCAAACAACGATCATACCACGGCCATTGAACACTAGTGCCCAGTCTGTTATCCGATGTTGCTTGTCACGCAATGCAAAAAAGCTTGCGACGCAAGCACAAGCATAGGCGCTAGCATCCGCAAGCATAAGAATTCTGTAAAAGTGAAAACGAACGCAAGCACAAGCATAATTAAGAACGAAATATTCACCAGCAAGATTTGATCATTGTTAAAACTATCAGGTTTTCTTTCTTGTGCATTTAACTGACGGAAAACATGAATCTATTTGTTTTACTCATTGACTGAAAGCTCAAATAATGTTATTTTCGCTTGAAAACGAAACGAACAATTTTCACGACAACGACGTTTGTAACCAGCAAGATTCGTAGAATCTAAGCAAGCAAAATAATTGAATAACTCACAAATGACTTTCGAAGATAATTTTCTTAACTAACCTTTGTTTTGTTCAAAAAATCTTTTCAAAATCATATCAGAATCACTGCTTTTCTTCTTGTGCTTGTGTTATATTCCGTTTTCACATGCATGCAAAGCAAGCATAAGCGCAGGCACAAGGATCAAAATATTTTGATCCTTGTGCTTGTGCTTGCGCTTGTGCCTTTGCTTGCTTCAAGCTCGTTTTCACGGCGAAATAAGGGCTCTTGTGCTTGCGCTTATGCTTGCG
>JAJGOT010000091.1:440000-447500 GCA_022457155.1 Cladopsammia gracilis | reverse complement strand
TCCCAGGGCAAATTCTCTCGAGATGGTGACCATCAGACCTTTGCGTTTTGGCACTCTTAGAAGTTAAAGAAGCTAAATATCCTGATTTCTCAGTAGAAACAAATTTTATAAGAACCTTTTCAGGCAAACTTGGAAAAACACTGGTCTTATATGTCGGTGTTTACTCTATCTTCCTCTGTTCTCAGACCTTTCTTTCCATAAAAAATAATAAAGAAATAATAATTTCAGTTTTAAATTATTAAAATCCTTTTTCAAGAATTTTCTTCTCCAAGTTTACACTGTAGGACAATATTCTGACCCTGTAATAAACTTCAGTCAGTCAGTCAACCAATAATTTATCTGTGAGAGAATTGTAGCCCGTCCCCCTCCCCCAGACAAGTGTAGATTGGATTACCAAATAAGGTCAACATGTGCGTAGAGAGAGAGAAAGATATTTTTTGACACTGTGATCTCTGAATCCTATGTACAGATTTTTTTCAAAATTGGCACAAATGTTTGTTATGTTTATAATACGAAAATGTACAAAAATCAAAAAAATTTCACAAAGCAGTTTTGAAGTTATTAGCCTTAAAAGGTTTAAAATGGGGTCTTTTTGGCCTCTTTTGACGTTGCCATGGTAACAAATTGTCGTAGCCACCCAAATTTGTTCATTGGTGAAGTGTTTACAAACCTGTACTAAA
Source organism: Cladopsammia gracilis (assembly GCA_022457155.1). Lineage (NCBI taxonomy): Eukaryota > Metazoa > Cnidaria > Anthozoa > Scleractinia > Dendrophylliidae > Cladopsammia > Cladopsammia gracilis. Next base: position 446,820 of record JAJGOT010000091.1, on the reverse strand, counting down.
CGTTTTCTCTTAACTTTACTGGTGTAGCTGTGATTGAATATCATAGATTTATCATGATGGGAATGTTTAAACTATTAGGAGCCACCTTAAAAAAGTGATTTCTTTGTGTACCTGGTGTACAAGCTGAGAGTTCAGTATATAATCAACCAACTGGTTAAGGAATGACAAAATAATCATGCATAGCAATAAAACAGATGATCTAATGGACAATATTATTATGTACTGTTTATTTTATCAAGCCCAATGTTACCCTAACTCCTTTTAGTACAAAATACAAAGAAATGTCACAAACATTTTCCCGGATTTAAAACATGTCATTTGATAGTTCATAACAATATAATTATGATTTTGTTACTATGTTTAGATTATATTTACTGTTGTATCACAGGTGTAGAAAAAAAAGAAAGATAGGAAAAATGTGTAATCCTTTCACTATGGAGACACGTGGTGTAGCTTTAACTTATTTAACTACTTAATTATTCAAATCTTAGTTTTTCAATATTTTACAACAACAGAATTTTTAACTTTGAGTGAAAGGGGTATTTTTCTTTTATCTACTCCTACCAAACAGGCTAACACTTTCTAGCAAACAAAAAGCTGCAAGCAGCCTATACTCATGTGCATGCGTAAGAAGATGTCCGACATGGAGAAGAGTTACTCTTTTGATTCAGTCATCGTTCCTGCAAACCACGTTTTTTACTATTGAATGTTTTGTAAATGAAGCCAGTGATTCTTTTAAGTCTAATATATACCTAATGTGAACATTAGTAATGTAAGTAGGGTTGTAGGAGATGCTGTCGAGACACTTCAGTGACGCTGTTTACCGGAAATGGGAGCAGTCGGAAGTCACTAAACAGGAAGAGTAAATGGCAAAGCTATGAACCGGAAGTGCACAATTTAAGATATGTGTGCATAAATTTGCATGCAAAATCGTAACACTAAATAAATGAAAAATAAGAAAAACAGAGGCCATTTTATAACTCATGCCGCTACTAATAACCTAATGGACAATTATCCATTTTTATTGTATCTAGTCCATTGTTACCCTTTACTTCTTTAAGTACAAAATACATAGAAATGTCACGTACATTTTCCAGGATTTAAAACACTAACACTTTCTATCAAATCAATTATGAAACTGAAAGATCATGTTCTTTATGACTTTGTTTTGCATTTTTGGAATGGAGTAAATTTTCATACACGTAGATTTTTTTTTTGCTGTAGTTAATTTTTGCGGTATAGTATTTTCACGGATTGTTGCAAAACCCATGAAATTCAATGTTCATTTCCAGTTAAACAATTTGTTCCCTGACGATCTTTAGAAAGTCAAACCAAACACTTGTAAAAGGGTAATAAGGTTTCACTCCTGTTTGATTTGATAAATGTCAGTTAAGAATTCACTGATACTAAAAACATTGTCATGTTGCTTGAAAGTAAATGTCCCTTTCTTGTGTATTCGTTTGTGTACCTTTAGACTTCCTGCTTTAGTAAAACACTTGCCACATTGATCGCATTCAAAAGGTTTCTCTCCACTGTGTGTTCGTTTGTGCTCCTTTAGATGTCCTGCTAGAGTAAAACACTTCCCACATTGATCACATTCAAAAGGTTTCTCTCCACTGTGTATTCGTTTGTGTACCTTTAGACTTCCTGCTTTATTAAAACACTTGCCACACTGGCCACATGCAAAAGGTTTCTCTCCACTATGTGTTTGTTTGTGTTTTTTTAGACTTCCTGCTTCAGTAAAACACTTGCCACATTGATCACATTCAAAAGGTTTCTCTCCACTGTGTGTTCGTTTGTGTCTCTTTAGATGTCCTGCGACAGTAAAATGCTTGCCACATTGATCGCATTCAAAAGGTTTCTCTCCACTGTGTGTTCGTTTGTGTACTTTTAAACCTCGTGCTAGAGTAAAACAATTGCCACATTGATCGCATTCAAAAGGTTTTTCTCCACTGTGTGTTTGTTTGTGTTCCTTTAGACTTCCTGCTTGAGTAAAACACTTGCCACATTGATCACATTCAAAAGGTTTCTCTCCACTGTGTGTTCGTTTGTGTCCCTTTAGATGTCCTGCTTGAGTAAAACGCTTGCCACATTGATCGCATTCAAAAGGTTTCTCTCCACTGTGTGTTCGTTTGTGTACCTTGAGACTTCGTGCTAGAGTAAAACAATTGCCACATTGATCGCATTCAAAAGGTTTCTCTCCACTGTGTGTCCGTTTGTGTTCCTTTAGATGTCCTGCTAGAGTAAAACACTTCCCACATTGATCGCATTCAAAAGGTTTCTCTCCACTGTGTCTTCGTTTGTGTTCCTTTAGATGTCCTGCTAGAGTAAAACACTTCCCACATTGATCGCATTCAAAAGGTTTCTCTCCACTGTGTGTTCGTTTGTGTCCCTTTAGATGTCCTGCTTCAGTAAAACACTTGCCACATTGATCACATTCAAAAGGTTTCTCTCCACTGTGTGTTCGTTTGTGTCTCTTTAGATGTCCTGCGACAGTAAAATGCTTGCCACATTGATCGCATTCAAAAGGTTTCTCTCCACTGTGTGTTCGTTTGTGTACTTTTAAACCTCGTGCTAGAGTAAAACAATTGCCACATTGATCGCATTCAAAAGGTTTCTCTCCACTGTGTGTTCGTTTGTGTTCCTTTAGACTTCCTGCTTGAGTAAAGTGCTTGCCACATTGGTCACATTCAAAAGGTTTCTCTCCACTGTGTGTTCGTTTGTGTTGCTGTAGATGCCCTACTTGAGTAAAACACTTGCCACATTGATCACATTCAAAAGGTTTCTCTCCACTGTGTGTTCGTTTGTGTATCTTTAGACTTCCTGCTTTAGTAAAACACTTGCCACACTGGCCACATTCAAAAGGTTTCTTTCCACTGTGTGTTCGTTTGTGTGCCTTTAGACCTACTGCATGAGTAAAACACTTGCCACATTGATCGCATTCAAAAGGTTTTTCTCCACTGTGTGTTTGTTTGTGTTCCTTTAGACTTCCTGCTTGAGTAAAACACTTGCCACATTGATCACATTCAAAAGGTTTCTCTCCACTGTGTGTTCGTTTGTGTCCCTTTAGATGTCCTGCTTGAGTAAAACGCTTGCCACATTGATCGCATTCAAAAGGTTTCTCTCCACTGTGTGTTCGTTTGTGTACCTTGAGACTTCGTGCTAGAGTAAAACAATTGCCACATTGATCGCATTCAAAAGGTTTCTCTCCACTGTGTGTCCGTTTGTGTTCCTTTAGATGTCCTGCTAGAGTAAAACACTTCCCACATTGATCGCATTCAAAAGGTTTCTCTCCACTGTGTCTTCGTTTGTGTTCCTTTAGATGTCCTGCTAGAGTAAAACACTTCCCACATTGATCGCATTCAAAAGGTTTCTCTCCACTGTGTGTTCGTTTGTGTCCCTTTAGATGTCCTGCTACAGTAAAACACTTGCCACATTGATCGCATTCAAAAGGTTTCTCTCCACTGTGTGTTCGTTTGTGTACCTTTAGGTTTCCTGCTTTATTAAAACACTTGCCACACTGGCCACATTCAAAAGGTTTCTCTCCACTGTGTGTTCGTTTGTGTTCCTTTAGATGTTTTGCTAAAGTAAAACACTTGCCACATTGATCGCATTCAAAAGGTTTCTCTCCACTGTGTGTTCGTTTGTGTTCCCTTAGACGTCCTTCTCTAATAAAAAACTTGCCACACTGGTCGCATGCAAAAGGTTTCTCCCCACAGTGTGCAATCTTGTGCAACTTCAGACTTCCTGCCATTTTATCATACTGACTGCACTGGTTTGACCACCTTTATATACATCTGCCCAATTCATATATTTGCCACAATTTTTTACATTTTAAGGTCATCTTTCCCTAAATAGATATTGCTAAATTTGTCAGACTCACTGTCCCATTGAAATCTGCATGTTCTTCAATTTTGAGCACTGATCTGAAAAATAAGCAAATGGAAGACATGATGTTATTTCCAAACACTGGTGAGAATGTCCAAGTTGACTGAGTCCAATTAAGTCCAAGTTAAGTTAAGTCAAGTCTAGTATTAAATATTTTGGATTAGTTATTGATTGTTTCCTGTTGATATTGATTATATTAGTAGTAAAATTAGTAAAAGTGTAAATATATTATTGCGAAACTTAAACGACATGTAAAAACCCAATCTTTAATAATTATGTATCTTACATGTACCTATGGTTGTGTATTGTGGGGAAAAAATGAAAAAATCATTTGCGATAACTAGTGCTATGATATGGAAGAGACTACCTAAATCTCTTAAATCATTGAAGAAATCTCAATTCAAATCGAAAATTAAACAAATTCTTCTGGAGATTCTTTAGAAAACAGATGACTATATTGATGTTCCCCAAATACTTTGTGATATTAAGCAAATGAAAATGTTATAATTTGCATATTTCATTTATTTCCTGTGATCTGCCACCAATATCATGATTTCATCTAATCTGTAACTCTACAGATGAGCTTCTGTATTGTTATATTGTCTCACTTTCATTATTTTCAATTAGATTACTTTTCACTGCCTTGAATAGCATTTCTTTGCTAATTAGCTGGGCAACTGTATTTAAGTTTAATATGTCTAATAAAATGTTTGTTTGTTGTTGTTGTTGGTAATAATGAAGCTCTGTTATGACAATTAGTGAAGCTACAAAATAAGGTTGTCAGAATCATCAACAACATACCACTTTGGGATCATATTACTCCCCATTATGTGAACCTTGGCCTTATTAAGCTTTCTGACATTGTAAAATTAAATACCTGCCAACTATTTTATGATCATATTGTAGATAGCCGCCTAATCTCACTATATCCTTTGTATCTGGGTAACATAATTACACCACTCGAAGTACATCCTTACAACATCTAAATCCTAGATTACTGGAATGATATCCCAATATCCATGGAATCAATGGAATATTATTTGAATTACAAATTCTCAAAGCATGAAGAATTATAATTTCTCTTAGTCACAAGTAAATAAACTGGTATGATACAATGTACGAGTCGTCATGTGATTTCACTTTACTTTAGACTGCTGAAATAATTTGTAGTGGAAGATAAATAATAAAATCTTGATCGCTTACTTTTTAGCTGACATTCAGTCTTTAATTGAAGTGAACAGATGGAATATTATTTGAGCTAAAAGCATAGATAATTATCAGAACTACTTCCGAGTTTGTCAGTTCTACACTTTGATTGGTTGAGGATTTCTCTATTGTTACACTGGAAATGTTCCCCTACATTGACAAAATTACACCATCCAATGACATTAGTTTTCATCGACTATGTTAGCAGAACACAAAAATCTTGAATTTTATTAAAAATTATAATATCCCGACGTTTCAGCGACCTCATGACGCCATTATCAAGGGTACAAATGAGAATAAAATTAACAAATGCGAGTTCAAGAGTAATAACTAATTTACATAGCGGAGGTGGCTACACAAATAAGATGACCGCTTGTTGACATTACAAACTCTTTTCTTTGGCTTCTTTCAATCGTCTTTGGTGTTCCTTCATTGCCAAAAGCTTCGAAATGTGCGACAAACATAGCAAACACTGTTTTAACACAGGTATTTCGACAATTTGAGGTTCAATTTTACAGTTTATAACCACAACGTTCACGTTCGTGCGTTACGTGCTAGATGCGTATTTTTCGATTGGAGGCGTTCTTGCACCTCTGTAAGAGAAACAAAACTCACTTTTCTAAGTTATTCATTAATCTGCCAAACCGTAAATGCTTCACAAACCCTTTGGAAACCCTTTTCAAACCCTTTGCAAACCCTTCTCAAACCCTTTGCAAACCCTTCACAAACCCTTTGCAAACCCTCGCAAACCCTTTGCAAACCCTTTGCAAACCCTTCGCAAACCCTTTTCAAACCCCTTTCAAACCGGGTTTGGGGGGGTTTGAAACCCGGTTTGACCTAAATTGCAATGTTCGATAAGACGTGTTTTCATATGGAGGGTCACATATTTTAGCACGGATAGAATCCATTTGCACATTCAAACTCGGTGTTAATTGTTTGATGTAAAGCATCTCGTTGACAAGACAATCAAATTTGTTCATGCATTTCTTGAGAACTTTGAAACAGCTAAGGAGGTCCTCAGGGACAGCACCCGCGTGGTCGTTGTCATAGTGCTTGCGTACTGAAGATGACATGCTTTTATGGCCATCCACGCGGGCATATAAATGCCCGCGCGTGTAGCCAACATAGCTCCCCGTATCACATAGGTTACATTTAAACTGGTACACTACGCACTGTTTATTAACCAACTGCAGTTTAGTCTCACAATCTTTAAGGTCTTGGCCAACTGACATACGTTTACTATCTGAAGCGTCTGTTAACAACCTCCCAAGACACTGTTGACTGCAATCGAACAGTTAAAGCGACGGAGTGATATCGCCATAACCAAACCTGATAAAGGGTCTGGCGTTGTCGTCATGGACAAGACTGAGTATATACGTTTACTATCTGAAGCGTCTGTTAATGACACCAACAAGTTTCGTTCTGTCCCACAAGAAGGACAAAAGTCCAGGGGCAGTCCGCCCAAACACTACCACCCGCTGTTGGATAAAGAAAAAATGCTACAATCTACTGTTCGCAGAATCCTGCCAAAGGGCATTGCTGATCCTATAAATCCTTCAGGCTCAAGACTAGCACACCTATATGGGCTACCAAAAACCCATAAGCAGAAGCTAGCCATACATCCCATTTTATCAGCAACAAACACCTATAACTACGCACTGGCCAAGTGGCTTGATGACAAGCTAAAACCGCTGTCTTTGAATCAACATACTGTTACAGACATCTT
>JAJGOT010000091.1:405000-435000 GCA_022457155.1 Cladopsammia gracilis | reverse complement strand
CACTTTCTTAGTGGAATAGTTTATTATTTCCATTCCCATCCTTACCATAAAAATATTGGTGAAAGAAACTGCAATTTTTGTTCCCAGCCATTGCCATGCCGTGAGTCTGAAAGCAGTCTTTCCGCTAAAAGCAGACTGATGATGATAATTTAATTTTATAATTTTATTACGGGATCCTTCCATATATCGCGGAAAAATGTTCATTCATCCACACATGCACAAGTGGCACCGTACGAAATATCATTGACTTGCAATATCCAGTCAGTAAATTAACAAAAAAAGAGAAACCTCTTCACCACAGATAAAACCATAAAGAGCCTGAAACTGACTTGCTTGTAATGCAAAACATTAAATGTAGGACAAATAGATTGAACACAGAGTCAAACATTTTGTAACAACAGACAACTGGCGACTATATTTGTTAAGTTGTGGTTTTGAGTCACAACACTGCATAATTTAAAGTATAACTAGCAGTAATCACAGTAAAGTATAACTAGCAGTAATCACGTTCGAAGGAATTTCCGGTGGAAATGAGCCCCTGAAAAAAACTGATAGGGGCGGCCATTTGGAAGACCGTCTACCAAAAAATCTCAAATTTTACTGCACATAAACCACAGGACAACCAACACGAAATTAGGATTGCGTTCTTCGAACGCGATTATGAAAAATTATCAAGTTGACCAATCAGCGCTCCTGTCTGGATTGGGGACAGATTTACATCATCAGTATGGAATTTCTCAAAGTACAACACAGACGCTCTCTCGCGTGAACACTCCTAGCTTCCGGGAGCAATGAGAGGCGGTTGTATTTGCAGGCTATGTTCATATTAGCCAACTTGTGAATACAGAACAACCTTCTGGCCTTCCCCTCCCCTCCCCTTTTTACACCCTTTCTTATGTTCTGCTCAGCGGAATTACCAAGAAAAGTTTATAGCCGAGTGAAGGAGTGAGTGAGTGAGTAAAAACACAGGCAGCCCAAGCATAAAAGATGTGCACAAGCCTTATGTACTGCTCAGCAGAATTACCAAGAAAAGTTTATAGCTGAGTGAAGGAATGAGTGAGTGAGTGAAGACACAGGCGGCCCAAGCCTTATGTACTGCTCAGTGGAATTACCAAGAAAAGTTTATAGCTGAGTGAAGGAGTGAGTGAGTGAGTGAGTGAAAGCACAGGCAGCCCAAGCCTTATGTACTGCTCAGTGGAATTACCAAGAAAAGTTTATAGCCAATTGAAGGAGTGAGTGAGTGAGTGAAAACACAGGCGGCCCAAGCGTAAAATATATGCACAAGCCTTATATACTGCTCAGCAGAATTACCAAGAAAAGTTTATAGCCAAGTGAAGGAGTGAGTGAGTGAGTGAAAACACAGGCGGCCCAAGTGTAAAATATATGCATAAGCCTTATGTACTGCTCAGCAGAATTACCAAGAAATGTTTATAGCAGAGTGAAGGAGCAAGTGAGTGAGTGAGTGAAAACACAGGCGGCCCAAGCGTAGTGTGTGAGCCACATCGAATTACAGATTCAAAGCCGGTACACAGTTATAAAATATAGGTAAAAGTACTATGATTTGTAACGGATTGAGAATGGATAAAAAAATCTGACCCCAGTTCATTACGTTTTGCATATAATTTCACAAGTTACAGTAAAAAGGCCAACCCTCACTAAGAAGGAGCATCTGCATGCTGATAGTGGTCAAAGTGGAGCAACCGGAAATATCTACATGACAAACGCAATCAGCTAAATTGCAGAATACCAGGCCCACTTATTTACATCTCAATGAATAAGAATAAGGCCTATTGTTTATATTTGCCTCGTTCTAAAAAGCGAACCGACACATGGAAATAAATGGGCCGGGTATTCTGCAATCGCCCCCAGCATCTGCAAGTCTGCATTCTGTGTGAATCTCACGCCAACTCTATGAAACCTGAAGAATGAATCAATCAACGAACACACGCCAAAATACGCCTTAGACTGGAAAAGAACGCCACACGTTTTGAAAACCACGCCGAAGATCTTCGGTGTAAGTACACACGGAATCTGCGGAATGCAGACTGAAAACCTTTTCACATCGAAGGAAATATAACGACTAACGTTTAAATATACGTGGGACAATTACTTAACACCCTTTTAACATATTCTCGTGAATTTTTCTTACCTAAACTGAAGCAAAATAGTTGATAACATGATAAAGTGAGCTGCAAAGACTTCAAACATACGACGACCATTGAACACTAGTGCCCAGTCTGTTATCCGATGTTGCTTGTCACTTATGGATATGTTGACTATGTTGCAGGTAAAATCCAGGGTAAAATCCGTTCTCAGGTTGAATCAGTATTCAGTCTATATTAAACACTCTTCTTCTTCTCCATCTTGATTCAAGTGATGGCGTAGACTTGCCACAAGTCGACCTTCGGTTTTTTGGTCGAGTTTTATTCGGCAAATTTTTAACGAAGAACCTAACTTAGCGAAAACGAGTATTGGAAGGGACTTGTGGCAAGTCTAGTGATGGCGTTGCTCGTCAACCAAGACAGCTGACCTGTACAATCGCAGTCTCGTGGTAAAAACAATAGGTTTTTTGGCCCCATTCACACATTTATACCCTGGTATACCCCCCAAAAATGAACCCTGTCATACCTCATTTTCCAGAAACTCGTTCACTATCACAGTTATTAGTTAACAGGGGTCAGTAAAAATGCCGTGCTGCCCGCGCCCCGCCGTACCGATTTTTAAATGCCATTTGTCAGTAAACCTTGTCTAGACTAAATTTCTTCATGCAACTGATCAGTTTCGCGGAAAATGATACCTTATTCGTACTAATTTTCGCGAGGCTTTAATTTCGCGATTTTCGCGATTTGTAAAAAATCGCGAAATTAAAGACTCGCTAAAATTAGGATACGCGAAAATTAAACACGCGAAATTTAATACACTTCTATAATTGCTTTAATCAATGATTAACTGCGTTTATAGCTACATGGTAATTGTCATCAGTCTATTTATCTTCTACTTCAGCACTTTCTTCATCCGAATCACTTAAAGACCGCTTAAAAGCCGATTGAAAAATGTAGGTATGGTCTCCAGAAAACTGTATCGAACCACCTTAAGCGAAGCACAAGGATCAAAATATTTAAGGATCTTTGTGCTTGTGCTTGTGCTTGTGCTTGTGCTTGTGCTTACGCTTGTGCTTATGCTTGCGTCAAGCTCGTTTTCACGGCGAAATGAGGGCTCTTGTGCTTGCGTCGCTTGTGAAAACCAGGCTCGGAGCCGGGCCCCAGCTTTTTACCTGGGCGTTGCGGCCAAGTATAAACATGGACACCCATAAAAATGTTGGCAAAAGCTTCGGCCATTTTCGTGCCCATAGCATAGGCACCCTAGTGTTTTCGATAAATCTTATAAAATGTGTCGTATCTTTAAGATACGAGTCTTGTAGTTTGTGCTATTGGCTGAAGTAGTTTGTTTACAAATGATGAGAGGCGTTATGTGGGGCCATCGCAAGAAAGAAATCACAGGAGAAGAATTAAAGCGAAAAACTTTCAAACACATTAAGCAATCAAACGAAGCCATAGACACTCTCAGACGCAGAACCAACAATAGAGCAGATCAATTTACTATAGTAATTCTTTCCTCCTGTGGGATATTCGTGTAAAGGCTAGTGACATCCATTGAGACTAAGAAAGCGTTACAAGGCCACCCTAGGTTTTTCGATAAATCTTCAGTATAAAATGTGTCGTATCTTTAAGATACCAGTCTTGTATTTGTTTAATTGGCTGAAGTAGTTTCCCTACAAATGATGAGAGGCCTTCTGTGGGGCCATCACACCCCGATATGATGGGTCTTCCAATCCGGCAAAGTCGGTTTATGAATTTTTGTGAGAGTGTAGTCTGTGTGTGAGAGTCTGGTGTCTGGGTAAACCATTTTACTGTCATCTAGTCAATAAAACCTTCGTTATGTAGAGTATTAATGAGGTGTTTAACTCTCTGGGATGTGTCTTTAACCATTGGTTTTTCCAATGGTCGATAGTTGTTTCTATCATCCAACTGTTTCTGCCCCTTATTGATTTTGTTCTCTCTTTTCATTATGACGGTTGTTGTGCCTTTATCTGCTTTCTTAAGGATTATTTCCTTGTTCTGAATAAGTTCACGGAAGAGCTCGGCGCTCCCCAGGCGGCAGATTGTTTTTAGGTTTGTTAAGTGGGACTTCTGCTAGCCGTAGTTTAACTTCCTAAAAGTAGGATTCTAGAGCAACTGACCGTTGAACTGGGGGAATCCAACGACATTTCACATGGAAGGTATGTGGTTCAGTATCTTTGTATTGATAAATGTATTTGAGGCGCATCCTTCTGGCAAATTGGTTGAAGTCCAAAATTAGTTGGTGCCTTATCTGGTTTTCTTCATGACAGGAGTTGGACTAAATTTCAAACCCCGAGAAAGTTAAGTATGCAACGCATACGAAAAAATTCATGACAAAAACCCTCCTATAGCTACACACTTGTTTAAAGAAATGCTTCGCCTTATCCTTAAAGATAATTCTTTCCATTTTAATAGGAAAGACTATCTCCAGACTCACGGAACTGCTATGGGCACGAAAATGGCCGTAGCTTTTGCCAACATTATTTTTTATGGCAACAATAGAAAAGGAGATCTTAAAGCAGAGCAGAAGGAAACCACTAAAGTGGAAAAGGTTTTAAATTAGTGCAGTTTCATAACGAATCGATCGCTTCAAAAGGTAAAGGTGTAAATAGTGCACAAACCGAATAAACGAATTTCAATTTACGAACTTGGGTATAAATACGACGTTTATGACACCAGATTTTTCTTTCGCGCGCTACAAACTTAACTTCTGAAACAGGCTACTTTGTTCGTGAATATCAACGCTCAACACTCCGTTCCAAGGACTGTATTTTATCCCCAAGATTATCGTTTTTTACACGTTCTACACTCAACCACTAACATTCCACAATCTGCCCTTTCTTTTCTATACTTTATCTTAAGTACAACAAATACAGTTTTGACGATTCTGGTGCGGAAGCACAGCAGGTGGAGAACGCTTGTGGTTTGCTTCATAGCTCGGTTGACAGAGCATTTACGATACTGGTGCGGCAGGTCAGCAGTTTGAGAACGCTTGTAGTTTGCTTCATAGCTCAGTTGATAGAGCGTTTACGATACTGGTGTGGAAGGACAGCAGGCAGAGAATGTTTGTAGTTTTCTTCACAGCTAAGTTGATAGAGCATTTACGATACTGTTGAAGGATAGCAGGCGGAGAACGCTTGTAGTTTTCTTCATAGCTCAGTTTATAGAGCATTTACGATACTGGTGAGGAAGGACAGCAAGTAGAGAACGCTTGTTGTTTGCTTCATAGCTAAGTTGACAGAACATTTACGATACTGGTTTGAAAAGACAGCTAGAGAAGAACGTACGTAGTTTGCTTCACAGCTCAGTTGATAGAGCATTTTCGATACTGGTGTGAAAAGGCAGCAGGCGGAGAACGCTAATAGTTTGCTTCATAGCTCAGTTGATGGAGCATTTACGATACTGGTGCGGCAGGTCAGCAGTTTGAGAACGCTTGTAGTTTGCTTCATAGCTCAGTTGAAAGAGCATTTACGATACTGGTGAGGAATTAAGGACAGCAGGTGGAGAACGCTTGTGGTTTGCTTCATAGCTAAGTTGACAGAGTATTTACGATGCTGGTGTGAAAAGACAGCAGGCTTAGAATGTTCGTACAGTCGAACCTCTATTAAGCGGCCACCTATTAAGCGGCCACTTTCCAAAGTCCCGAATTATTTGTCAGTAAAGTGCTGTATTCGATACCTCTATTCAACGGCCACCTCTATTAAGCGGCCGCGGCCACCTTTTTGAGGTTGCAAGTTTAGTATTTCTTGTATTTTTACCTCTATTAAGCGGCCAGCAAATCATCTTTTCAAGCGAAATGGTGACAGATAATATGAAGGTGATAACTGATAACAAAAACTGCAATTTAGTCTCCACTTGCCCAGTTTCACGGTTACCAGGTCTTACCAGGACCTTGCCGTATCTATCGGAAAGGCAAATGACTTGATCTTCTCGTTACAACGACCGGCAAACAGCAGTGACGGATTATTTGAAATAAATCGTCCGTGAAATATTTTGAGCTAAAACTTTTACAGACTGTTGGTGCAAAAAAGGCCTAAGAAACTTGATGTTTTGTTACATAGATTTGCATATTTTTCTGTACCTACTCAACACCAAAAAATACTGTACTTATCGACTACATGCTCTCTGTGTTAGAGCTAGAACTTTGCACGGACTTGAAATGCGCAAATACAGGGCACTTAATTTTTTTTTCAATGATTTTTGCATTTATCTTCACATATGTTCACTTTTCAACAAGCCTTTTGCTATTAGAGGCAATAAAATTACGTTGACTGCCATTTCTATCCAATTTATATTGTACCTCTATTAAACGGCCAACCTCTATTAAGCGGCCAGTTTTCAAAGTCCCGAGGGTGGCCGCTTAATAGAGGTCCGACTGTAGTTTGATTCAGAGCTCAGTTGATAGAACATTTTCGATACCGGTGTGAAAAGGCAGCAGGCGGAGAACGCTTGCAGCTTGCTTCATAGCTCAGTTGATGGAGCATTTACGATACTGGTGCGGCAGGTCAGCAGGCGGAGAACGCTTGCAGCTTGCTTCATAGCTCAGTTGATAGAACATTTACGATACTGGTGCGGCAGGTCAGCAGGCGGAGAACGCTTGCAGCTTGCTTCATAGCTCAGTTGATAGAACATTGAAGATTCTGGTACGGAAGGACAGCAGGTGGAGAACGCTTGTGGTTTGCTTCATAGCTAAGTTGATAGAGCATTTACGATACTGGTGAGGAAGGACAGCAGGCGGAGAATGTTCGTAGTTTGCTTCACAGCTAAGTTGATAGAACATTTACAATACTGGTGAAGGACAGCGGGCGGAGAACGCTTGTGGTTTGCTTTATAGCTAAGTTGATAGAGCATTTACGATACTGGTGTAAAAAGACAGCAGCTTAAGAATGTTCGCGGTTTGGTTCATAGCTCGGTTGATAGAGCATTTACCATACTGGTGAGGAAGGACAGCAGGTGGAGAATGTTTGTGGTTTGCTTCATAGCTCAGTTGATAGAGCGTTTACGATACTGGTGAGGAAGGACAGCAGGCGGAGAATGTTCGTGGTTTGCTTCATAGCTCAGTTTTTTTTTTTTTTTTTTTTTTTTATTTATTTTTTTTTTATTTATTTTTTTTTATTATTTTCGTCACTTTACTTACACTAATTACAGTACTAAAAAGATTACATTGATCTCAGCACTTACTTACACAATCGCCTCACGCAAAAAAATTACATCACTTCTTTACACTACATTACACCACTTACAAAAAAAAAAACAAAAAAAAAAAAAACACTGCACTAGGAATACAATTTAAAGGACAGTAACAAAATTTTGATGTCATATATATTATATCAGTTTTATTTGAGATCGAGTTTGAAGGTAGTAATTTTCACTTTAAAGATATGGATCACCAGATAGAAGGAGTTGGGAGCTATAAAGGGGAAAAAACAGAACTAAAGGAATCCCATTTAGTGAAATGTTTTAAGAGAGTTCCATTTTTCCTTGCGATAAAGAATTCCAGGTTATAATTGGCTTTCAGTTTAGCCTTGAAAATTTCAAAAGATGGAACAATTTTATCAATTTTACATCTGTAAATAAAAAATTTTGCTAATAATAGAATATGATTAATCAACATAAAATCTTTCTCTAAATCAAATTTGCCAAAAAATATATCTTTAAACGTGAATTCTAATTCTTCATTATTATAAATTGCAATCCAAGATAACACCTCCTTCCAAAAGAGAGTTGTCACATTACAGAAATAGAACAAATGCTCTAGGGATTCGTCTTCATTCTCACAGAAAGTACAAACAGGAGAATCAGCGATTTTGAAAGCAAACAGTTTGTCATTAGTAAATATGATACGATTTAACAGCTTATATTGAAAAGCTCTTAATTTCGTATCCAAAGAAACATTAAAAGCTAACGAATAAATTTTCTTCCAGTCAAAAGAAAGACTTGGATATTTATTTTTAACTCTGACTTGAGCTGTAGGGGGTCTCGCCTTATGGGACTTGAATTCGTTATATATCATTTTGGAGGAGATACTCAACAGGTCAACCTTCTCACCCATTACTGGCAATTGAAAACAGTCTTCGTTTAACTGAAATGGTTCGGAATACGTATTCTCTTTTATAATGTTGCGCCATTCACTAGGTATAGCGTCAACTATTCCCATCAAAACGAATCTTTGACTTAAGGTTAGTTTAGCTCCTAGAATTTTCGTACTTTTCAGGAAAATATGATCCTTTGAGACCAAATCCCCAACTTTATTTAAACCCTGCTTACGAAAGAAAGGTTGATATATGGATTTTCCTAGACTGAGAATATATTTGTTGTTCCATACTACTTGATTCATTATGTCTTGATAAGAAACTACCTCCTTCGTTGTAAGGCAGGACCATGCCTCAAGGCAATCTTTATAGAACATTGGCAAAGAAATAGGTAATTTGCAATAATCAAAATGACACTGCAAAATAAACTTACCACCTACTTTCTCCAAATAATGATCTAAAACAAATTTCCAAGGACTAATATAGTCTTCGATGTATTTTTTAAGACAGATAATTCGCTGAGCCCGAATCATACATTCTAAATCCAGCATCTTCAGACCGCCATCTTCTATATCGTTAATTAACGCCACCCGTTTGACCTTGTCCTTACCATTCCAAATAAAATGGTAAAGTTCTTTGTTAACTTCCTTTACAAGATCATTCGAAACGAAAATTACAGCTGCTTTTGACATAAACTTTGGAATAGCAAATGATTTAACTATTTGAATTTTCCCTATAATAGTAAGCCCCCTCCACTTCCACATATTTAGTGTCTTTTTTATAGATTTAAGAGTTTCCTCAAAATTTTCTATTTTCCTAGACAACTCGTTGTAATTAAAATGCACACCTAGGATTTTTAATGATTTTTTAAATTCGTACGGAAACATTTCCAGTTTTTTCTCTGAACCCAAACAAAAAAATTCTGTTTTTCCTGCATTGACGTTGAGACCAGATAGTGAAGCAAAGTGCGCGAGATTGCAAAGTAGGTACTCATAAGAAGAATTACCTTTCAAAAAGCATGTCATGTCATCAGCATAAATGGCAAGTTTAACCTCTTTGTTTCCGATCTTGATACCTTGAATATTTTCATCTTGCCGAATACTACATGCCAGAACTTCCAGGGCTAAAATGAATAGAAAAGGCGATAGTGGATCACCTTGTCTTACCCCCCGGTCTACCTTGAAATAATTTGAAGTGAAGCCGTTGTTCATGACACAACTAGACACGTTTGAGTAAAAGGTACGAATCCATTGAACAAAATATGGCCCAAAGTTAAAAGCGTGAAGGACTTTAAATAGGTATTTATGGTTTAAAGAATCAAAAGCTTTTTCAAAGTCTATTGTAACTAGAACACCTGAAGTATCAATTTGTTTTGTATATTGTACTACATCATCTATTGTCCTAATGGCATCGAAAATCGACCTTCCTTGAACATAGGCACTTTGATTATAATGTATCAGATCAGGTAGGATAGGTTCCAGTCGTTTGGCAAAGGCTTTCGACGCTATTTTTGTGTCAACATTAATTAAAGATATAGGTCTCCAATTTTTAATTAATCTTTTATCTTTGTCCTTTTTTTCTAACAAAGTAATCACCGCTTGCCTTTGCGTATTGGATAGTTGTCCATGCTCATGTGCATAATTATAACAGTCAACTAAGTGTTTTCCACAGACTGGCCAGAAGACTAAGTAAAACTCAACAGTGAGGCCATCATTTCCGGGTGTTTTATTTTTTTGGAAAGATTTTAAAGAATTGTAACACTCGTTAACAGTTAATTTTTCCTCACATTTTTCTTTCTGTGCTTCCGTGAGTTTTGGTATGGAAACCTTTTCTAAAAAGGAATCCATTAATATCTCATTACTTGGCTTTTCATGATAAAGATCAGAATAAAAGCTACTAAGTTCATCCATGATCACTTTAGGAGATGTTGTCAGAGATTGATCTCTTGTATAAATCTTCCGGATAGATCTTCTGTTACCTCTGGAGCTTTCTAAGTTTAGAAAATACTTGTTACTTTTTTCACCCTCTTCATACCACCTAGCTCGCGACCGTATTATTGCTCCTTTTGTAATATATTCATATTGAAGGTCATATTCTGTTTTGAGAATCTCTAACCTGTTTATATTATCGGTTGTTGGATTTTGATCACACATAATGTGGTAGTGTTTTAATGTTTCCTCCATTTCTGATAATTTAACTCGTCTTTCTCTAGCCTTTCCTTTACTATACGAAATGGTAACTTGTCTAATCTTGTATTTGATGAGATCCCAGAACACTCTAGGATCCTGAATATCAGTAAATTCATTAATCCAGATCGGGTAGCTATTATTTATCAAATCTACATATTCCTTGTCTTCTGTAAGACTTGAGTTAAATTTCCAGAACGAGGGTCCACGTGACTGATTTTCTATCCCATTTATGGATAACATAACTGCTGAATGATCAGACTTAAAGGAAGGAATGATGTCAACTTGGTCAATATCCTCTTGAAGTGTGTTATCCGTTAACCAAAAATCAAGTCTTCTTTGTATAAAGGGGGTTTTCTGTCTCCAAGTAAAACGTTTTGTTTCTGGGTTCCTGATCCTCCAAATATCGACTAAGTCATGTAACAAACAAATGTCTTCAATTTGTTTTACAGATTCTCTTAATTTTGGTTTACCGCCATGACTATCAAGGTCTGGATCCAAAATAACATTAAAGTCCCCACCTATAATGATCTTGCCATCGTCTTCATAGCTCAGTTGATAGAGCGTTTACGATACTGGTGCGGCAGGTCAGTAGGCGGAGAACGCTTGTAGTTTGCTGCATAGCTCAGTTGATAGAGCGTTTACGATACTGGTGAGGAAGGACAGCAGGCGGAAAATGTTCGTGGTTTGCTTCATAACTCAGTTGATAGAGCGTTTACGATACTGGTGAGGAAGGACAGCAGGTGGAGAATGTTCGTGGTTTGCTTCATAGCTCAGTTGATAGAGCGTTTTAATACGATACTGGTGAGGAAGGACAGCAGGCGGAGAATGTTCGTGGTTTGCTTCATAGCTCAGTTGATAGAGCGTTTACGATACTGGTGCGGCAGGTCAGCAGGCGGAGAACGCTTGTAGTTTGCTGCATAGCTCAGTTGATATGTCATTTACGATACTGTTGAGGAAGGACAGCAGGTGGGGAACGATTACAGTTTGCTTCAGAGCTCAGTTGATAGAGCGTTTACTATACTGGTAAGGAAGGACAGCAGGCGGAGAATGTTCGTGGTTTGCTTCATAGCTCAGTTGATAGAGCGTTTACGATACTGGTGTGGAAGGACAGCAGGCGTAGAATGTTCGTGGTTTGCTTCAGAGCTCAGTTGATAGAGCGTTTACGATACTGGTGTGGAAGGACAGCAGGCGGAGAATGTTCGTGGTTTGCTTCAGAGCTCAGTTGATAGAGCGTTTACGATACTGGTGTGGAAGGACAGCAGGCGGAGAATGTTCGTGGTTTGCTTCATAGCTCAGTTGATAGAGCGTTTACGATACTGGTGTGGAAGGACAGCAGGCGTAGAATGCTCGTAGTTTTCTTCATAGCTCAGTTGATAGTGCCGATTTACGATACTGGTGCAGCAGGTCATAGGCGGAGAACGCTTGTAGTTTGCTTCATAGCTCAGTTGATAGAGCATTTACGATACTGGTGAGGAAGGACAACAGGCAGAGAACGCTTGTAGTTTGCTTCACAGCTCAGTTGATATAGCATTGTCTACATTGTCTAATTACAGTAATTTTTAAGCCACAAATGAGGCTTTGTAAAGAACAACAACAAACGCCCAACAATCTATAAAATCAACAAATCATAAAATCCAAACTTGTACTCGCCTTTTCGAGGAATAACAATGATTGACCTTTAATTTTACGGCTGATTTCTCCTTCCACATAGTTTATCCGGCTCTCTTTCTTCATTGAGTCTTTTTGATACCTCGTTCAAGCCATCTTTAGCGTGTTTTCGGATCTTTGTTTGTGAGCCGATGTCAACCATGGCGAAACTTTGTTGGTTTTCTTCATTGTTTTCTTTGTTTGTGTCATTAGATATCTTATCTGGCCAATGAAAATTCACTTTCGCTTTGGTAACTTTCGTCTGGGTCCATAATTTACAAGAAAATTCAATGATATTAAGCTTTAAACGACAAAATCTTTCTGTAAAATTAGGAGCAGTCCGTACGCGGGGTCCGGATGGGAAAATCCGGACCGCTGGAGCGTGCGTAGTTAGCCAATAAGATTCAAGGATTTAGGATTCCGGACCGCTGAGATGCTTCAGAAAAAAATAAGAACGAAATACTCACCAGCAAGGATTTGATCATTGTTAAAACTATCAGGTTTTTGTGCATTTGACTGACGGAAAACATTAATGACAGCTCAAATCAGGGGCGGATGCAGGGGGGGGGGGGGGGGGTGAAATGGGTGAATTTTCACCCCCCTTTTCTGAGACCCTTTCTTTCTTTTTTCTAAAGTATTTCTCAAATAAATAAAAAAAAAAAACAGGCTTTGGTTCTATTGCATTTAAAATTTCACCCCCCCATTTCAAAATCCTGAATCCGCCCCTGCAAATCATGTTATTTTCGCTTGAAAACGAAACGAACAATTTTCACGACAACGACGTTTGTAACCAGCAAAATTCATAGAATCAAGGCAAGCAGAATAGGTGAATAACTCGCAAATGACTTTCGAAGATGATTTTCTAAACTAACCTTTGTTTTGTTCAAAAAAATCTTTTCAAAATCATATCAGAATCATTGCGTTTTTCTTGTCCTTGTGTTATATTCCGTTTTCACATGCATGCAACGCAAGCATAAGCGCAGGCACAAGGATCAAAATATTTTGATCCTTGTGCTTGTGCTTGCGCTTGTGCCTATGCTTGCTTCAAGCCTCGTTTTCACGGCGAAATAAGGGCTCTTGTGCTTGCGCTTATGCTTGCGCTTGTGCTTGCGTCGCTAGTGAAAACCAGGCTTAACTTTTCGAGCTCGGCCCCAGCTTTTTACTTGGGCGTTGCGGCCAAGTATAAACATAGGCACGCATTGCCTGCATGAGCTTTTTGCATATTCTCCACTTTTGAAACCGTTTTCGAAAGTCTCCGTTTTCATCAGCGATTTCGGGCTTTTTAGTGTGGACGATAGGCGATAACACATCAAAAGGTATGCGTTTTCAAACGAAAACGTATTAGTGTGGTCGGGGCCTTAGGCACATTGTGCCGTAGATTCAGGAACGCGTGTTGTTTGGCATTGTCATCGACAGAAGAAAGGTTTAATTAGTGAATCGGAAAGTGTCATTGTTGAAAACTAAGCAGTCAACATCTTTTAAACATTTTTTAGCTACACCAGCTAATCACAGCGACGAACTTCCAGTGGGAGCAAGTCTGATGTCACGTGTTCCTCAATGTACGTCACAGCTCCTTTGCAGAGAGGACAAAAGACTCTCTCAAAGTCCCTTCCAATACTAGTTTTGATTCAGGTGAGAAAGTAGAAAAATGTGGGTTATGAGTGGTTTTAAAATAAAGTTTCAGCGGTTCGACTTATCTTGGGTCAGTTTCTCTCACTGGCGTCCAAAATTGGTTCGAGTTTGTGGGAGTTTCGAGTTATCGAGGATCCGAGAAATCGGGGGTAAAATTGCAGTGTTCAAGTGAAGCAAATCCAGGGACGTTATCGTCCCCAGAGCCGCTTGGCCCTCTTAACCGCTAGAGCCTGAGTACGAGGGTCAAGCGCCCTCGTACTCAGGCTCCGGCAGTTAGTAGTAGCAGTAGATCTTTATTTAAACTCGGTTAAAAATCTTCAGTTACACCAATAGTATTTTAATTACAATCATTTATAAAAATTAAAATAACTATAAAAACTGATTTACAAGATTGCCGAGTGGGAATCGAATGTTTCAAGTGCGCGGTTGATTTCCTTCTTAAGGTTACAGTGTACCTTCGGGGGTGTCTCCAGTATAACAGCTCTAGCGTCTTAAGATTACACTTAAT
The DNA here is from genome assembly GCA_022457155.1 of Cladopsammia gracilis. NCBI lineage: Eukaryota > Metazoa > Cnidaria > Anthozoa > Scleractinia > Dendrophylliidae > Cladopsammia > Cladopsammia gracilis. Next base: position 420,872 of record JAJGOT010000091.1, on the reverse strand, counting down.
ATACCTAAACCCAGATATCAAATTAAAGCTTATAGAGCTGGCTATCTAAATATGGAAACCATTTGGTAATAAAATGAATTGTCGAATTTTTTACGACGTCTAAATTCGAACGTCCGAATCAGCTTTAAAACGCTATAACTCAAAGCGATTATTATATTTTGCTAATTTGATTTGTTCTCGGATTTCCGGACACGAAGCGCTAAAAAAAACGTGTCCGCGATTTTCCATATTCAATTGCAGTGAAAAGTTACAGAATATTTTCGAAAAGGGGAGAAAAAGAAATTGGAATGATCGCACGGAAATGCCTCTTGATGAAAAAGTTTTCGGAATTAAGAAATTCGCCGACACGTTTTTGTTGCTGATTATATATTAACCTAGCTTCTGTCCAAATTTAAGGAAAATCGAACAAATTCCCTTTGAGTTGTAGCTCTTTAAAGTGTCCCCAACAAGCGAAAAATTAACTTTGAGAAAACAGCGCTTAAAAAAACATATCGCTTAATAAACAAACTCCGCCCACAAAAGTTATACCGTCATTTCTCCGTCAATTTTCACTATTTTTCGATACTTTTTTTGGATGAAAGTTCATTCTGTAAACTTTATTTTAACGCCAAAAAAAAATTTTCAATAAATTTTCGATCTGAAGGTACACTGTAACCTTAAACTGCCCAATTGATCTAATCGCCCTTATATTTTCAGGAAGAGAATTCCACAGTTAGGCACCGCTATAGCCAAAGCTACGTTTCAAATAATCGGTACGTGGCTTGGGTAAGTTTAACTTACGGAAAGAATCACGCAGGTCATAGTCTGTGTGCCGCTCACTGAACAAATCATGCAAATACACTGGGGCTAACCCGTTAAGGGATTTAAACATCATTATAGCTTTCTGCTTTCTTCTTCTTAATGATAGGTGGTCCCACTTCAAAGTTTCAAGAAGCAGGCTTGAGTTTACCTCACAGTTGCCTTGCAGAATAACCCTAGCTGCTCGGTTTTGCAATTTTTGTAGTTTCTCACATAGATAAGAACTCAATCCATCCCAAACGGGGGCACAGTAATCAAAATGAGGTTGGATTAAAGCGTTATATATTTGTACTGCAGTGGACTGAGAAATGAGGGACCTAATGCGCCTCAGAGCACCTATTGCCGAGGATATCTTTCTACATAGTTCTTTGATGTGATTAGACCATGAAAGTCGGTCATCAATAATTAAACCTAATGATTTGGCATGCTCAACTCTATAAATTGGATGGCCATCTAATTGGATATTAATCTCACTACAATTTTCTGCAAGAAACTTTTGACGAGTACTAATCACCATAAACTCAGTTTTCGCAATGTTTAGACTAAGCTTATTTGCTTTTAGCCAGCTATAAAGATTGTTAAGTTCAGAGTTGGTTGCTTGTTCGAGTTCGGCAAAAGTGCAACCAGGGACGGTGATGTTAGTATCGTCGGCAAACATTTTTGCGCAGGATATATCGAGGCAATTAGAAAGATCATTTATATATATTAAAAAGAGCAGAGGTCCCAGTATACTTCGCTGGGGAACCCCGCAGGTTAATCTACTTGCACTGGATAATGCTCCATTGACACTGCATTTTTGGGATCTATTACATAAGTAGGACGCAAAAAGTCGTAGAACACTTTGATCAACCCCATAGTTCGCAAGTTTACGCAAAATTATTTCGTGATCGATTGTATCAAAGGCCTTTTTAAGATCAATAAATAGCACGCCATTTAAGAGACCGTTGGCAGTTAAGAGGGCCAAGCGGCTCTGGGGACGACAATGATCCAGGGGAAACCAACTTTGCTTCGGAATAGTCTGGATTCCATAACTCTGATGGAGGTTGGACACCTTATTGAGACTTATATAACGGAATAACTGGTTAGCTTTCAGTTGAGGTTGGGGTTAGCAGTTTTTAGTATATACTGAAACAGTGGATAGCATTGTTGGCGCGCTCTGATTGGCTACTGAAACTCGGAATAGCAAGTGCTATTCACCTCCCAGCAATTTGCGCGCGAAAATTGTAATCGTCGACAGGAATAAATGAGTTAAAAAGCATCATTTTCGTTATATTATCTCACTGTTTCAGTATATACTATCCACCACTACACCTCCACTTGGCGAATAGTTGTTAAATATAGTTAAATTTATAATGGTAATTGAACTGAGTGGAGTGCAATTTGGTCTGAAATCATACGCGTGATTTCAAAATCGAACGAGCGCACAGCGCGAGTTCGATTTGAAACCACAAGTATGATTTCCGACCAAAATTGCACGACACAAAGTTCAATTACCACTTTACTGCATCCATTTTGAAATCGCACAATTTAATTGCCCAAATACAGGATTTTAGTCAGTACCAATATTGATGTGACTTATAGATGCAATTTAGAGCAAAAAATAGTGCGATTCGGGAATAAATCGCACTGCTGAGAAAAAAGATGCGATTGGAGCAAAAAACAGTGCGATTTGGGAATAAATCGCACTGCTGAGAAAAATATGCGATTTGGAGCAAAAAATAGTGCGATTTGCCGGAATAAATCGTACTGCTGAGAGCCAATCAGATTGCAAGGATCACCAGTGATTTCAAAATGGATGTAATAAAGGCCTAAACAACCCCAGAAGCTAGGTAGTACTGTGGTACGGTGGGCTATGCAAGTCTAAGCCTAGCTGAGGTCACAGGTTCAATCCTAAGTGGGGATTTTAGATTTTCTTTTTTACACTTAAACATTTATTGAAAATAAAATTCTTAGTGTCGACACTACGTTATATAATTCTCAGTAAGTGTCCGACCTCCTCCTGAGCTCTACCCTTTGCTTCGACTTGTCAGGATCCCACTGTAGTTGCAAGGGAACACATCAGGACTCGAAACTCGTGGTAGATTAAGGACATGTAGGCTAAAATGTGTCATTTCAACCCCAAAATATGAGAACCTTAACATATTTTGAAACACGTTATTATTCGGAAAAATAAGTTCAAATAAAGGTTTGTCTGACAACCAAACTGTGCCTGTTACTAACTGTACAAGAAATTTTATACTATAAATGACTTGTTGTCGGTTTAAGGACCACACCCATATTGACCAGCAAAAAGGACGTTTTGCCTTAAAAAATAAGAACCTTGTATTGAACCCTGTTTCTCCCAGGGCAAATTCTCTCGAGATGGTGACCATCAGACCTTTGCGTTTTGGCACTCTTAGAAGTTAAAGAAGCTAAATATCCTGATTTCTCAGTAGAAACAAATTTTATAAGAACCTTTTCAGGCAAACTTGGAAAAACACTGGTCGTGTTTACTCTATCTTCCTCTGTTCTCACACCTTTCTTTCCATAAAAAATAATAAAGAAATAATAATTTCAGTTTTAAATTATTAAAATCCTTTTTCAAGAATTTTCTTCTCCAAGTTTACACTGTAGGACAATATTCTGACCCTGTAATAAACTTCAGTCAGTCAGTCAGCCAATAATTTATCTGTGAGAGAATTGAAGCCTCCCCCTCCCCCTCCCCCTCCCCCTCCCCCTCCCCCTCCCCCTCCCCCCTCCCCCAGACAAGTGTAGATTGGATTACCAAATAAGGTCAACATGTGCGTAGAGAGAGAAAGATATTTTTTGACACTGTGAGAAGCGACTTGGCGAGATTTATATTGTATTAATTGAGTGAGAGTTGTCAATTAAGGTGGCTCCATATTGTTCAGCCCTCTCGTTTTTTGCATATTATTACAGCTAGCCCGACGGTGTGGCTAAAAATCTTTTAGTTGGAACCAGTAAATCCTTCATCAGTCAACAACGTGGTATCGAAATTACGTCATCTTTCGTTGCCATGGCAACGCGAAAAGAGGTAAAAAAATACGCTATTTTGGATCATTTGAGGCTAATAACTTATAAACTACATGGTGAAAGTTTTTGTTTTCGATATATTTTTGTTTAATTGGCAAGAGAAACATTTTTTAACAATTTTTTAAAAAATTCTGTACATAGAGCTCAGAGCTACCTTAAATTTATGTAAAAATGACATATCTCTGAATCCTATGTACAGATTTTTTTCAAAATTGGCACAAATGTTTGTTATGTTTATAATACAAAAATGTATAAAAATCAAAAAAATTTCACCAAGCAGTTTTGAAGTTATTAGCCTTAAAAGGTTGAAAATGGGGTCTTTTTGGCCTCTTTTGATGTTGCCATGGTAACAAATTGTCGTAGCCACCTAAATTTGTTCATTGGTTAAGTGTTTACAAACCTGTACTAAACGTTTTCTCTTAACTTTACTGGTGTAGCTGTGATTGAATATCATAGATTTATCATGATGGGAATGTTTAAACTATTAGGAGCCACCTTAAAAAAGTGATTTCTTTGTGTACCAGTTGAGAGTTCAGTATATAATCAACCAACTGGTTAAGGAATGACAAAATAATCATGCGTAGCAATAAAACAGATGACCTAATGGACAATATTATTATGTACTGTTTATTTTATCAAGTCCATTGTTACCCAAACTCCTTTCAGTACAAAATACAAAGAAATGTCACATACATTTTCCCGGATTTAAAACATTACAATATAATTATTATTTTGTTACTATGTTTAGATTATATTTACTGTTGTATCTCCAAGCATGTCCAATACTCTCGACTAGATTCCACTGGACAAAACCTGGAGTCCAACGGAGTCTAGTCGAAAAATGAAACCGGAAGTACAGTCGAGTCCACTTGAGTTACCGGAAGTCTAATCACAAGATAAAAACGGAAGTGTAAACAATCCAGTGGCATCCCGTTGCTTTCCATCGGAAAACCGGAAGTCTAGTGGTACTGTTGACTGGAATCCAGTCGTATCCCCGTATTTTCCATCGGAAAACCGGAAGTCAAGTGGATGAGGTGGATGAGGGGGTCGAAAGTCGTTCCGATGGAGTCCATCGGATCCATTGGAAACGACTAGATTCCGATGGAAAAGTACATTTTCTATTCGTGAGAGACTTAGGAAAATTCCACTCCGGGTCGAAAGTCGTTCCGATGGAGTCCATCGGATCCATTGGAAACGAAAAGATTCCGATGGAAAAGTACATTTTCTATTCGTGAGAGACTTAGGAAAATTCCACTCATATTGGATGAGGGGGTCGAAAGTCGTTCCGATGGAGTCCATCGGATCCACTACACATGTAATATACCTCGTTCTTTATGCTAGACCCAACACAAGAACGCTACACATGTAATATACCTCGTTCTTTAAGCCATGACCCAAGTCTCTCACGAATAGAAAATCTACTTTTCCATCGGAATCTGTTCGTTTCCAATGGATCCGATGGACTCCATCGGAACGACTTTCGACCCCTCATCCAATATGAGAAAAAAAAGAAGAAATAAAGGAAAAATGTGTAATCCTTTCACTCTGGAGACATGAGGTGTAGTTTTAACTTATTTAACTACTTAATTATTCAAATGTTAGTTTTTCAATATTTTACAACAACAGAATTTTTAACTTTGGGTGAAAGGGCTATTTTTCTTTTATCTACTCCTACCAAACAGGCTAACACTTACTAGCAAACAAGAGGCTGCAAGCAGCCTATACTCATGTGCATGCGTAAGAAGATGTCCGACATGAAGAGTTACTCTTTTCATTCAGTCATCGTTCCTGCAAACCACGTTGTTTACTATTGAATGTTTCGTAAATGAAGCCAGTGATTCTTCTAAGTCTAATATATACCTAATGTGAACATTAGTAATGTAAGTAGGGTTGTAGGAGATGCTGTCGTGACACTTCAGTAACGCTGTTTTACCGGAAGTGGGAGCAGCCAGAAGTCACTAAACAGGAAGAGTAAATGGCAAAGCTGTGAACCGGAAGTGCACAATTTAAGGTATGCATGCATAAATTTGCATGCAAAATCGTGACACTACATAAAAGAAAAATAAGAACTCATGCCACTACTAATAACCTAATGGACAATTATCCATTGTTTATTGTATCTAGTCCATTGTTACCCTTTACTTCTTTAAGTACAAAATACATAGAAATGTCACGTACATTTTCCAGGATTTAAAACACTAACACTTTCTATCAAATCAATCATGAAACTGAAAGATCATGTTCTTTATGACTTTGTTTTGCATTTTTTGAATGGAGTAAATTTTCGTACACGTAGATTTTTTTGCTGTAGTTTATTTTTGCGGTATCGTATTTTCACGGATTGTTGCGAAACCCGCGAAATTCAATGTTCATTTCCAGTCAAACAATTTGTTCCCTGATGATCTTTGGAAAGTCAAACCAAACACTTGAAAAAAGGTAATAAGGCTTCACTCCTGTTTGATTTGATAAATGTCAGTTAAGAATTCACTGATACTAAAAACATTGTCTTGTTGCACGAAAGTAAACTTCCCTTTCTTGTGTATTCGTTTGTGTGCCTTTAGATGCCCTACTTGAGTAAAACACTTGCCAGGTTGATCACATTCAAAAGGTTTCTCTCCACTGTGTGTTTGTTTGTGTACCTTTAGACTTGCTGCTTTAGTAAAACACTTGCCACACTGGCACATTCAAAAGGTTTCTCTCTACTGTGTGTTCGTTTGTGTCCATTTAAAGTTCCAATTTACCTTATCGACTCAGACTCAGTCGATAAAGCTAAATTCTCGATGACAATAGTGTTTGCTGACTACGTTAGCACAGCACAAAAATAGAGAACACACTTGTCCAGAAGTGTTTATTTGCTTCAAGTGCCCATAACCCTTTTTTTATTTTCTCACCTGAATCGAAATGTCACCGAAGGATCTTACAATTTGCATAAAACGAGCTTGTTTCATATTTGTTTCATTATCTTCAAAATCCAATCTTCTCGCCCGCTGATTTAGGCCGACAGGCTCACATTGTGACGTAGATTCAGGAACGCGTGTTGTTTGGCATTGCCATCGACAGAAAGCTACAGAAGAAAGGTTTAATTAGTGAATCGGAAAGTGACAATGTTGAAGAACTAAGCAGTCAACATCTTTCAAACATTTTTTTGGCTACACCAGCTAATCACAGCGACGAACTTCCAAGTGGGAGCAAGTCTGAAGTCACGTGTTCATCAATGTACGTCACAGCTCCTTTGCAGAGAGGACTACAGACTTTCTCAAAGTCCCTTCCAATACTAGTTTCAATTCAGGTTAGAAAGTATAAAAATGTGGGTTATGTGTGGTTAATAAAGTTAAAGAGGTTCGACTTATCAAGGGCCAGTTTTTCTCACAGGAGCCCAAAAATGGTTCTAGCTTGCGGGGAGTTTGGAGTTGTCGAGTATTTGAAAAATCAGGGGTAAAATTGCAGTGTTCAAGTGAAGCAAATCCAGGGGTACCAACTTTGCCTCGACTTATCGGGATTCCGCTGTAGTTCCAAGGGAACACATCAGGACTCGAAACTCCTGGTAGATCAAGAACATTTTGGCCTAAATGTGTCATTTCAACCCCAACATATGAGAACCTGTTCTACCGTTACTGTGCGAATCCAAAAACCGTGAACACTTTGATTTGATTTTGACATTTCCCATTGTGCAGCAACCAATCAAAAGCGACTTGAAAACGCAAGAAACCCAAACAAACGGTTAGTCACGAAACCACGCTTCAGCTGACGCTTCTCGGTTTCCCTGCAAAACAATCGTCGCTGCCTCTGCTCTGTTTGCCTCTGAAACGGGTTCTTTTTCGGAAAAATCAGTTCAAATGAAGGTTTGTCTGACAACCGAAATGTGCCTGTTACTGTACAAGAAATGTCTTACTATAAAGGACTTGTTGTCGGTTTAAGGACCACACCCATATTGTATTAATATTTTGACAAGCAAAAAGCACTTCTAACCTTAAAAAAGGAACTTATATTGAACCCTGTTTCTCGCAGGGCAAATTCTCGAGATGGCGACCATCAGTACTTTGCGTTTTGGCACTCTTGGGAGTTAAAGAACCTAAGTATCCTAATTTCTCGGCAGAAACAAATTTTATAAGAACCTTTTCAGGCTAACTTGGAAAAATGCTGGTGTTGTATGCAGGTGTTTGCTCTATCTTACTCTGTTCTCAGACCTATTCTTTCCATTAAAATAAATAAATAAATAAATAAGACCTTCAGTTTTTAATAAAATCCCTTCTCAAGAATTTCCTTCTCCAAGTCTACACTAGGACAATATTTTGACCCTGTAATAAACTTCAGTCAGTCAGTCAGTCAGTCAGTCAATAATTTAATCAACCAACTGGTTAAGGAATAAACAAAACAATCATGCATAGCAATAAAACAGACGACAATAACCTAATGGACAATTATCTATTGTTTATTGTATCAAGCCCATTGTTACCCAAACTCCTTTCAGTACAAAATACAAAGAAATGTCACCTACATTTTCCTGGATTTAAAACACGTCATTTGATAGTTAATTACAATACAATCATTATTTTGTTACTTTGTTTAGATTATATTTACTGTTGTATCACAGGTGTAAAAAAAAAAAAAATAAAGGAAAAATGTGCAATCCTTTCACTCTAGAGACATGTGGTGTAGATTTTTTATAATAACAACTTTATTTACAATTTAAAAAATATCTTAATTACAAAAAATAAAAATAGAAATAATTGATAATTAAAATTCAAAATTCTATAAAATTACAAATTCCATGATATTAAAGAATGATATTAAATGATATTAAAATTATACAATCGAATTATAATAATGACGGCTAAACCAGTATCCATAAAACGCCCTAAGTATAAAAACGTGTGGTGTAGATTTAATTTATTAAACTGCTTAATTATTCAAATGTTAGTTTTTCAATATTTTACAAAAACATAATTTTTAACTTTGAATGAAAGGGGTATTTCTCTTTTATCTATCCCACCAAACAGGCTAACACTTTCTAGCAAATCAGTTAAGATCAGTCCTTTATGACTTTATTTTGGATTCTTTAAATGGAGAAAATTTTCATGCGTGTAGAGTTTTTCGTTGCAGTTTATTTTTCTGGTATCGTATTTTCGTGGATCGTTGCAGAACCCGCAAAATTCATGAAAATTAGATGCCGCAAAAATATCATGCCACGCAGTATTATACTCACCAGCTCTCCCATAATTGCTTATTATTTCACTATGACTGCATGCTCCTTCAAAAATGTAAAAATCTCTAAGCTAGTGTTAATTTCCAGTCAAACAATTTGTTCCCTCATGATCTTTGGAAAGACAAACAAAAAAAATGTAAAAAGGTAATAAGGCTTCACTGCTGTTTGATTTGTTGAATGTCAGTTAAGAATTCACTTATACTAAAAACATTGTCATGTTGCTCGAAAGTAAATGTCCCTTTCTTGTGTATTCGTTTGTGTTCGTTTAGATGCCCTAATTGAGTAAAACACTTGCCACATTGATCACATTCAAAAGGTTTCTCTCCACTGTCTGTTCGTTTGTGAACCTGTAGACTTCCTGCTGAAGTAAAACACTTGCCACATTGATCACATTCAAAAGGTTTCTCTCCACTGTGTGTTCGTTTGTGTACCTTCAGGTTTCCTGCTATATTAAAACACTTGCCACATTGGTCACATTCAAAAGGTCTCTCCCCATTGTGTATTCTTTTATGTACGTTTAGATTTCCTGCTTGAGTAAAACACTTGCCACATTGATCACATTCAAAAGGTTTCTCTCCACTGTGTGTTCGTTTGTGTACGTTTAGATTTCCTGCTTGAGTAAAACACTTGCCACATTGATCACATTCAAAAGGTTTCTCTCCGCTGTGTGTTCGTTTGTGTCCTTTTAGACTTGTTGCTAGAGTAAAAGACTTGCCACATTGATCACATTCAAAAGGTTTCTCCCCATTGTGTATTCTTTTATGTACGTTTAGATTTCCTGCATGAGTAAAACACTTGCCACATTGATCACATTCAAAAGGTTTCTCTCCACTGTGTGTTCGTTTGTGTACCTTCAGGTTTCCTGCTATATTAAAACACTTGCCACATTGATCACATTCAAAAGGTTTCTCTCCGCTGTGTGTTCGTTTGTGTCCTTTTAGACTTCTTGCTAGAGTAAAAGACTTGCCACATTGATCACATTCAAAAGGTTTCTCTCCACTGTGTGTTCGTTTGTGTTCCTTTAGTTTTACTGCTCTAGTAAAACACTTGCCACATTGGTCACATTCAAAAGGTTTCCCTCCACTGTGTGTTAGTTTGTGTGCCTTTAGATTTCCAGCTTGAGTAAAACACTTGCAACATTCGTCACATTCATAAGATTTCTCCCCAATGTGTATTCTTTTATGTTTCTTTAGACTTGTTGTTACAGTAAAGCACTTGCCACATTGATCACATTCAAAAGGTTTCTCTCCACTGTGTGTTCGTTTGTGTGCCTTTAGAGTTCCTGCTTGAGTAAAACACTTGCCACATTGGTCACATTCAAAAGGTTTTTCTCCACTGTGTGTTCGTTTGTGTTCCTGTAGATGCCCTACTCGAGTAAAACACTTGCCACAGTGGTCACATTCAAAAGGTTTCTCTCCACTGTGTGTTCGTTTGTGTTCCTTTAGGTTTCCTGCTTTATTAAAACACTTGCCACACTGGCCACATTCAAAAGGTTTCTCTCCACTGTGTGTTCGTTTGTGTTCCTTGAGATGTCCTGCTTGAGTAAAACACTTGCTACATTGGTCACATTCAAAAGGTTTTTCTCTACTGTGTGTTTGTTTGTGTTCCTGTAGATGCCCTACTCGAGTAAAACATTTGCCACAGTGGTCACATTCAAAAGGTTTCTCTCCACTGTGTGCAATCTTGTGCAACTTCAGACTCCCTGCCATTTTATCACACTGACTGCACTGGTTTGACCACCTTTTGACCATCTGCCCAATTCATACATTTGCCACAGTTTTTACATTTTAAAGTCATCTTTCCCTGAATAGATATTTCTAAATTTGTCGCACAGTCCCATTGGAATTTGCATCCATTCTGCAACATTATCTGCATGTTCTTCAATTTTGAGCATTAATATGAAAAAGAAGCAAATGGAAGACGTTACGTTATTTCCAAACACTGGTGAGAATGTCCAAGTAAAAAAATGAAAAAAGTGTAATAAAATACTTAACAGTCCAAAATCATGCTTTACAAACTAACTAAGCAACATGCACCTTTGGGAATGTGTAGGAGGTTGCTAAGGTACTACAGAGAAAATATGCCATTTGTTTATGTTTGGCAACCTGTTCTTCCAACTACAGTGTATTACCACTATCTATGATGACCTGGTGATTCGGCAATGAACAAGCAGGTAAACTGAAATCCACACTACCAGCCTAGTTTAGTTCATTTGACACCAGTGCTAGTGAGTCAAAATGCCAGGGGATGACCCTAACATTTCTGGGAGTGGATGGGTCACAATAGTTTCAGTTACTTCATGCAATGGAAACTGAGGCCATGTGCACACCAACCAGTTTTCATTTGAAAAAGGCGTTTTTGCATCAGAAATACACTAAATGAACTAAGCTGTTTCGTTAAAAATGCATATATTTTTATTCCTTTTAGCCTACCATTTATATTGTTTAGACCACTGTCAGCATTTTCAAAAAGAAAGGTTTTTTCCCTCAAATTCACTCACTTTTGTGATACCCTACTTGCAGAGTTTCCTTCCATCTCCCTAGGAAAATCAATTTTATTTCTCTTGGAAAATCCACTTTCAGGAAATCGAAAACACTGTGCATTAGTTACGCTTAGGACTGGTTCAACATCGTCATTTTGGGATACGATCAAAAAACAACAAAGTCATGCAACGTGTATGATAAGATAGATTCAAGGCAACACATCAGGACTCGAAACTCTTAGTTGATAAAGAACATGTAGACTAAAATTTGTCCAACATATAAGAACCTGTTTAGCCTGAACACTGAAACAGGTTCTTATGAGGAAAAATGTGACAGTTAACAGACCTGCACTAGAAATGTCATGTTATAAAGGACTTGTCGTGGGTTGAAATAAATCATAAGACCCAGAACAGTATCTGTTTGTTTGAAATGTAGTCACAACAGGCATAATGTACATTTCTGACACAGAGCCTAGAAACCACACCCATATTGAATTAGTTTTCTGACAAGCAAAAAGCACTTAAACCTATTTAAGGTCCTAAATATCCTAATTTCTTAGTAGACACCAATAATTTTTATCTAAATACCTTTTAGACTAACTTGGAAAAAATACTGCTTCTTATAGGCAGGTGGTTACTGTATGTCCCTCTGTTCTCAGACCTTCCCTTTCCATAATACATGTAAATAAATAGATTGACTGGTAGTAATCATAGATTATAGTGCGTCTCCTTATACCGTAGCACCTCGTCTTGACCTACGTAGTACATCAGTTTCAGCCACTGGTGAAAGGGGCTGTGTCATGAGATATGTCACGCAGGCAAAAACGTCGGGCTGACGTCAAACAAATTCACGCTGTCGCCATGACCGAGACAGAAGGACAGAAGGACAGAATTCTCAATTCTTCATGATTAGTAGACTGCCTGCCAGCAGCAATTACGATTTTTAACGTACCAAGAAGCGATAGAAAAATCTGACCCCAGTTCATTACACTTAGCATATTCACAAGTTACAGTAAAAAGGCCAACCCTCACTACGAAGGAGTGTCTGCTGATTGTGGTCAAAGTTGAGAAACTGGAAATATCTACAACTGCTTTTCATGACAAACGCAATTGCCTTAATTGCAGAATAGAGTGTTTTCACTCACGTGGTCTGCAGCTATGCTAATTTATTTGAACAAAACAAAGTGTTTGCATTAGAAAAGAGTTCCATCCCCACAGGATTAGCTTGAGACACCAATATGGCCACCGTTTTATTGTTTTGGGACACCAACATGGCCGCCGTGACGTCATGTGAAAACACTCCATACCAGGCCCACCCTTACCAAATCAAATGTGTCATGATGTGTCATAAGTATACTTTTTGTATACCATGAGTATACATGTACACCAACTCTACACTTGAAACAGCTGTTTAGTTTTGAGTATACTTTTCGTATACTTGTTGCAAATGGAACCTTTGAGCATTGTAACTGGTGTATACTATTTGTATACCATGTAAATTCCAACTATACAAAAAGTATACACCAAAAGCTATCCATTAGCACCTTATGCTATTTGTTGTATACAAACAGTATACACCCAAAACTACATGTGTTCCTCAAGGCATTTGTTGTATACAAAAAGTATATACAAAATGTGAGTTTCTGCACTTATTTGCATCTCAATAAATAAGATTAGTGCCTACTGTTATTTGCCTCGTTCTGAAAAACAAACCTACACATGGAAAACAATGGGCCGGGTATTCTGCAATCCCCTCATCTCTACAAGTCTCCTGGCCTATACAATCAATGAAAATCAATCATCGGAAACCCAGTCGATCAATCGATATCAATCAGTTAACTGAAATTGATTGGCATTGGCCAATCGATGACCAATCGATAGTCACACAAAAATTATCATTAATTACATTGATTGTCATCGAGGCAGGATCACAGCTTGTTTTGCCTGGTTTCGACCGGTTATTCATGTGCTTTTTCTGGCTGTTTTAATTTCTGTACACGTCAGAAAGCCGTGGGGATTAGAGTGCCCAAAACCAAGCTACAGTGGTCAATGAGAATGTCATGGAGGTCAACGTTCGAGGGTGTATCGTCAAGGGATACCAAGAGTGACAATCGATGACAATCGATCAAATTAAAAGTCACAAAATTCTATTTCATCGATTGGTCATCGATTTCCAATGTCAATCGATTAATTGACATTGATTGTTATCGCTTGTTATCGATCCGGGGGGGGGGGGGGGGGTACTCCCATATATGAGCTTTTTAGGTATGTGCCACTGTGAAGGGTATGGTTTTCAGGCAGTTTAGTCTAGGATTATGGTGTTCCATCTCTGCCAAAAATCAAACTTGTAACTCAACATCCAACTTTACCGTTGTCAACATCGGACTTTTAAGTCAACATAGAACTTCACAGTCATCAACATCGAACTTTACAGTTGTCAACATCGAACTATTGACTCAACATCAGACTTCACAGTTCTCAACATCGGACTATTGACTCAACATCCAACTGTACAGTTGTGTCCACAGTTGTCAACATCAAACTATTGACTCAACTTCCGACATTACAATTATCGACATCAGACTATGGACTCAACATCCAACTGTACAGTTATCGACATTGGACTGTCGACTTAACATCCAACTTTACTGTTATCGACATCAGACTTTGTCACGTCAACAAAACAAAAAATTAAAATTTGCCAAATGCCATGTTCGTCTTCGTAAAGTTTGATGTTGAGTTCTCTGCGTGTGTACCAAATCCGCCAATAATTATGGGATTGCCAGAATGACGTCACTATGGCAAAGCCTTGCTCTCATGTGAAAAAAAAAAGATGGCGGACTTGAAGAGTGTTATTCGCACGCTGAATGATCTAGTCTCAAGAATTGATGCACTCTCCGGGACGATGTATCTGAAATTGGGGTTATTGTTGTGCGACTCGATTTCGTAAATAGAATGCTGATCAACCTCGACGTTGACCAGGACATTATTGATACCATCGGTACTCTTCATTCAACTGCTGCAGCTATGGAGAGCTCCGCGAATGCGAGTGGATGCTATCCTCCGTGTTTTGCATCAGGTCAGCGTGGTAGGCCATCATTTGAAATCTGCAGGGGCCATCTCGCATTTTTATTGTAACATGGTTTCAAAGTACAGGAAATAAGTTGTATTCTTGGAGTGGGAAAGCGAACAGTGGGAAGAAGGATGGCTGTCTTTGGTCTTAGTATTACTGGTAAGTAAGAAAACATGGCGGCCGGTGATGGTAGTACGTGCATGAATAATTTTAAACATTGTTTAAGTACTACTAAGTACGCACAGGTGATGAATTCGCAGGCCAAATTGTGATGATTGCCTTGCAAGTTGTAAGAGCATGGTTTCAATTCGATTTAGGGATGCATATGGACCATTTTATTTTTCATTTAAATGTTTTTGGGGGCGGGGGGGGGGGGGGGGGGCGGGAATTGGGCAATTTTCTTAACATGAATTTTTTTTCTGTCTTGAAGCTGTGCAATAATTTTTTTCCCGGATTGTTCCAATTTGTTTTTATTTTGGCTCGTGCATGTGAATTATTTTTTTACTACATTTGCTGTGAATGTTGGGATTTTATTTCGGAAATTGCCCAACCAACCACCACTTCTCCCCAACCCCCCCCCCCCCCCCCCCCGTCAAAGAAAAATCATTATAAAATGGTCCATCCCTATATTGAATCGAAACCATGCTCTTACAACTTGCAAAGCAATCATCACAATTTTGGCCAGCAAATTCATCACCTGCACGTACGAAGCAGTACTTAAACAATGTGAAAAATACAATAATTATCCATATACGCACTTCCATCACCGGCCGCAGTGTTTTCTTACTTACCAGTAAGAAATTAATACTAATTCACTGCTAATTCTTGAGACTGGATCATTCAACATGTGAATAACACTGCTCAAGTATGTCATCTTTTTTCACACGAGAGTGAGGCCAGTATTTTTTATGGGGGGTGGCTACGGGTATAATATGCCTAAGTCTATAAAATGTTTCATTGTTGCAATTAAAAAGAAAACTGTTAAAACCAAAGGTCTAAAGGGGGTGGCTAGCCACCCGATTATGGCAAGCCGTTTGTAGCAAAATTCAATCCTAGATATATTTGTTCAATCCTTTAAATAAAGGATTCAATGCAATCTTTAAATTTTATATTTAATGCAATACCACGAATATTGATTCAATCCAATCCTTAAATTTATATGCAATCGGAAAATATATGTCCAATACTGCATATATTGAGTCAATCCAATACCACGAATATTGATTCAATCCAATGCTTAAATTTATATGCAATCTGAAAATATATGTCCAATACTGCAT
>JAJGOT010000091.1:362500-400000 GCA_022457155.1 Cladopsammia gracilis | reverse complement strand
ATGGCTCCGTTCAAGAATGAACCAGGAACGATTTAGTAACCTGACAGTTTTAAACATACACAAAGAAAGAACGGACAGTCTTTCCACCATTGACATCGCAAACGAATTTACCGACCGCAACACAAACAGAAAGCGTAATTTTGGCACTTTTCGAGTAAATGATGTACAGTAACTTTAATATCATTCACTAAATTATTTTCAGTTACCGTTTTGTTTTGCCGTGTAAATATTTTGAATGAATAATTAAACAATTATTGAACTCGGCTTTCGTATGATATGAAGATATACAGATCTCGGAGGGTGTTATCCACCGGGCTCAAGCCTTCGGCTATGGCGGATAACCCCCCTCGATCTGCATAACTCTTCATATCATACTCAGCCTCGTGCAATAATTGCTGAGTAATTATACAGCGTTGAGTTCAAGGCAGCTCAAGCAAAATCGTTGGATTTCTGGCTTATTTATAGTAATTAAAGGTTGATATCAGTAGTATAATAACATAACAATCTATGATATTTCAATTTAGTGATGGTGAATTTTCAGACCCGATAGCAACATCACTGAAGATTTGGAAAAAAATCAATAGTTTTATCGTTACAATAGCATTCTCCGTCACTTTAGAGAAATTGAATGGAAATCCACAAGCATGCCCCCCCCCCCCCCCCACCCACAAAAAAAAATTTCCTTCACACGCATTCTTCTTTAGCCCCCCCACTCGAAAACTTGCTGCGCGGTCCCTGGAAATTGGAACGGGGGCCTCATCGCATCCTTCAACACCACGGGAGCGTTACAGGCGCATATACTTTGAAGGAATTGACTTAATGGTCTGAACGCAATTGACCGTCGTTTTAACCAATTAAAGCAAGTTTCAATGTGTATGCAAAGATGGAGTCTCTTTTAGTTAAGTGTCTAAACTCCCAGGACTTTTCAACCGAGTTACTTGAAACAAATTACGGAGATGAAGTTCGTTTTGGAGCGTTCAATGCTCAACTGGAAATCTTCAAAGTGTTACCGAAGGACGGGGAATTTACTTGTTTCGATGACATATTAGTAAAGATTAAGAAGTTGCCTGAACCTGAGAAGAACATGATTAGTGAAATCATAACCATCTGTAAACTGATTCTTGTGAATCCGACAACCAGTGCAGCAGGCGAAAGATCGTTTTCTGCTGCTCGAAGTTTCGCTCGACAGTGACACAAGCAAGGTTTAGCAATCTAACAATACTTAACACCCACAAACAGAGAACTGACAAACTTTGCCTCATATCTGTTGCCAATAAATTTGTAACATGCAGGGATAAGCGTAAACGAAACTTTGGTACCTTCAAGGAAACAGACATACAAATGTACGTGTGAACTCAGTTATTCTTTGGTAAAGCATTTCTTGTGTTGAAAATTATTAACGAAAACCAAATGTTAGCCGCTTAGCTTAAGAATGTGTTCATTCAAATATTTATCTTCATGTCAGTTGCTGGTCAAATGTGAAGGCCAGCCTGTAGTACTTGATTCGTTAATCTAAAAGAACTTAAGCGCGTTTTAAAATTTTAAAATTTACGCTACTATTAAATGTGTTATTATCTGGGTGAGAGTTTTTGACGACCCTCACACCCCCCCCCCCCCCAACACCATATAGTGCGCTCATTCTTACACTTTCGTCCAGCCCTCCAACTTCAAATAACCTCGCGCGGTCCCTGCCTTGTAATTCAATAGTTCTATCAGTTTTAGTATCTTTGACTCCTTCTTGTGACAAAACGTATACGTCGCCGGGTGTCTGTAAAACCCGGAGTCGACCCGGGACACCCAGGAACACCCCGGAACACCCTAGAACCTACCCGGAACACCCCGTTACACCCCCGAACACCACCGGAACACCACCGGAACACCCCGGAAAACCCCGGAATACGTCTGGAACACCGTCGGAACCTAACCAGAACACCCTAGAACCCACTAAAAATAAAAATAAATCAAAGACTCCTTTGAAAAAGATTCTGCACACCTAAGGACCCTCCCCTCTCCTAGGCGTTTTGCTGCACGGATCCCCAAACTCACTGCGTACAACTCCCTGCCCTAATAAATGAAATAAAAGTAAAATCTGCAAAGGACTGCAAACGATAATGCTGCTAACTGGGTATACGTAGGATCTGCAAGAGACCTAATCAGCCCAAAAAATGAACAAACATACAATAAACTTCAATGGCCCTTCCAATAAATGACTTTTATTCGGGATTCACATCACCTCACATTTTAAGACTGACCATGCAAAATTGGCCCGTAAAACTTATGCGACAAAATTTTATTTTCGCGAATTGTAGTCTCCTGCGCAGCCGTTGTTTGTGTCGTCACGCAACTCTCCTGCCGGATCCTGCACAAATAACGGCTGCGCAGGAGACTGCGCGAACCCTGGACGATGCGTTAAAAAACACTGGAATTTGTGTCGGATTTTTTTTTTTAACGAATTATGTGTTCGAAAATCTGGGAATTCCAAAAAGTATAGAAACGGACCTCTGGCGAGAGGAGTTAGACAGGAGGTAGTTTTTACGCCTGAGTGAGCACTTTGTTGGCTTCTTTGACGAGTAAGGGATGGAACATTTTATTTTTGACGGAGGGCGGGGGGGGGGGGGGGATCTCGTCCCCAGAGCCGCTTGGCCCTCTTAACCGCTAGAGCCTGCAATCTCGTTCCCAGGGTCTCTCATCGTCCCGTTCTAGAGCCTGAATACGAGTCGAATACGAGGGTCAAAGGCCCTCATACTCAGACTACGGCGGTTGAGAGGGGAGGGCCTCCCAGGGGTTTTAGGGAACAAGGGAACATGGCCATTTATTTTTGGGGAACAAGGGATATCTTAAAATTACTTTTAAGGAATAAAGGAACTTTTGAGCATTTTTCGGGAACAAGGGAACATTGATTTTTTTAGATTTTCAAGAAATTTGTATACTTCTTTATGGCAAAAACGGTCAGAAGGCCATTCGTTTCTCTTTTGTCTCCCGGTGCAAGAGAAAAGAGGCCTGGGCGCAATTTTGTTCTTCACAAAAGAACTGGTGACGAGCTTTTTAGCACGCGATAACCTGGGAAATTGTGGGGAACATTTAAGAATATTTTTGGGGACACGGGAACATGGAACATAATTTCAGGGAACAGGGGAACTCAGTAAAAATGAATTTTGGGGAACATTAGAATTTATTTTTGGGGAGCAAGGGATAAATTTCCTTTTTTTATACGGAACAGGGGAACATGTACCCCCCTGGGAGGCCCTCAGAGGGCCAAGCAGCTCAGGGGACAAGAATAATCCAGGGAAAACCAACTTTGCTTCGACTTATCGCAGGAAATCCAACCCCATGTGATGGAAAATAGGGAGTAATCATTAGCGCCAGAGGCGCTATCCTGTGCGCCGAAGGCGCGCGCTTCTTGGGAGGTCCGGTGGCATGCCCCCCCAGGAAAGTTTGCGAATTTAGGTTCTCTCAAGTGCCATTTCCTGCATTTTGACATCATTTCGGCCTGATTATCCGAGAAGAAAGTGTAATATGTGTGCTTCACAGTGACAGATCGCAAAAACATCCTAAATATTAGCAAATGTTCCCTAGTTTTCAGAATTTTATAACAAATCGGGAGAATATGGTAAAAATCGAGAGAGCGGGAGGCAAGACATAAAATCGGGAGACTCCCGATCAAATCGGGAGGGATGGAATCTCTGTTATCGGGATGCCACTAGCCACTGTAGTTCCAAGGGAACAAATCAGGACTCGAACTCCTGGTGGATTAAGAACATGTAGGCTAAAATATGTCATTTCAACCCCAAAATATGAGAACCTGTTCTACCCTTAAAGTACATTTTCCCGGATTTAAAACATGTCATTTGATAGTTCATTACAATATAATTATTATTTTGTTACTTTGTTTAGATTATATTTACTGTTGTATCACAGGTGTAGAAAAAAAAAAAGAAAGAAAGGAAAAATGTGTAATCCTTTCACTACAGACTTTAACTTATTAAACTACTTAATTATTCAAAAGTTAGTTTTTCAAAAACAGAATTTTAAGTTGATTGAAAGGGGTATTTTTCTTTTATCTACTCCAAGCAAACAGGCTAACACTTTCTAGCAAATAACCTAATGGGCAATTTAATATTTATCTATTGTTCATTGTATCAAGCCTATTGTTACCCTTACTCCTTTAAGTACAAAATACATAGAAATGTCACGTACATTTTCCAGGATTTAAAACACTAACACTTTCTAGCAAATCAGTCATGAAACTGAAAGATCATGTCCTTTATGACTTTGTTTTGAATTTTTTGAATGGAGTAAATTTTCGTACACGTAGATTTTTTTGCTGTAGTTTATTTTTGCGGTATCGTATTTTCACGGATTGTTGCGAAACCCGCGAAATTCAATGTTCATTTCCAGTCAAACAATTTGTTCCCTGATGATCTTTGGAAAGTCAAACCAAACACTTGTGAAAAGGTAATAAGGCTTCACTCCTGTTTGATTTGATAAATGTCAGTTAAGAATTCACTGATACTAAAAACATTGTCTTGTTGCTCGAAAGTAAACTTCCCTTTCTTGTGTATTCGTTTGTGTGCCTTTAGATGCCCTACTTGAGTAAAACACTTGCCACGTTGATCACATTCAAAAGGTATCTCTCCACTGTTTGTTTGTTTGTGTACCTTTAGACTTCTTGCTTTAGTAAAACACTTGCCACACTGGCACATTCAAAAGGTTTCTCTCCACTGTGTGTTCGTTTGTGTCCATTTAGAGTGCCAATTTACCTTATCGACTCAGACTCAGCTGATAAAGCTAAATTCTCGATGACAATAGTGTTCGCTGACTACGTTGGCACAACACCAAAATAGAGAGTACAACTTGTCCAGAAGTGTTTATTTGCTTCAAGTGCCCATAACCCATTTTGTTTTTTAATTTTCTGACTTGAATCGAAATGTCACCCAAGGATCTTATCATTTGCATAAAACGAGTTTGTTTCATATTTGTTTCATCATCTTCAATATCCAATATTTTGTGGGTATGTACTTGGTGTATCCCTTATTATTTTGCATTTAAACACTTAGTTTTTATTTCAGTAGAAAAAGAAGATAAAAACAGCAGAATGGGGAATCGAACCCGGGCCGTATGATCTACTCCATGCACACTATCCACTGTACCACCGAGGACTAGCTGCCGGAAATTGTAATTTTTAAGGGATATAAGATAATATGCTGCCAGCCCAGACCATATATAAGAACTAACCCTTTCGATACACTGGAAATACTGGAATCAGTGCTTAACCCTAAATACTAAAATCAGTGCTTCAACCCTAGATACTGTAATCCGACCCTAAATTACACTGCAATATATCTAAATACATTACAATAAAAGATACATGAAGTACCATACATTATGATCAGGGATACACCAAGTACCTAGGATTTTGTGGCCTACTCGCCCGCTGATTTAGGCCGACAGGCTCACATTGTGACCTAGATTCAGGAACGCGTGTTGTTTGGCATTGTCATCGACAGAAAGCTACAGAAGAAAGGTTTAATTAGTGAATCGTAAAGTGACAACGTTGAAGAACTAAGCAGTCAACATCTTTCAAACATTTTTAAGCTACACCAGCTGACGAACTTCCAAGTGGGAGCAAGTCTGAAGTCACGTGTTCCTTAATGTACGTCACAGCTCCTTTGCAGAGAGGACTATAGACTTTCTCAAAGTCCCTTCCAATACTAGTTTCAATTCAGGTGAGAAAGTATAAAAATGTAGGTTATGTGTTGTTGATAAAGTTTAAGAAGTTCGACTTATCCAGGGTCAGTTTTTCTCACGGGAGCCCAAAAGTGGTTCTAGCTTGCGGGGAGTTTAGAGTTGTCGAGTATTTGAGAAATCAGGGGTAAAATTGCAGTGTTCGAGTGAAGCAAATCCAGGGGTACCAACTTTGCTTCGACTTATCGGGATTCCGCTGTAGTTCCAAGGTAACAGATCAGGACTCGAAACTCGTGGTAGATCAGTTAAGAACATGTAGGCTAAAATGTGTCATTTCAACCCCAACATATGAGAACCTGTTCTACCGTTACTGTGCGAATCCAAAAACCGTGAACACTTTGATTTGATTTTGACATTTCCCATTGTGCAGCAACCAATCAGAAGCGACTTGAAACCGCAAGAAACCCAAACAAACGGTTCGTCACGAAACCACGCTTCAGCTGACGCTTCTCGGTTTCCCTTTAAAAGAATCGGCCCTGCCTCTGCTCTGTTTGCCTCTGAAACGGGTTCTTATTCGGAAAAATCAGTTGAAATGAAGGTTTGTCTGATAACCGAAATGTGCCTGTTACTGTACAAGAAATGTCTTACTATAAAGGACTTGTTGTCGGTTTAAGGACCACACCCATATTGTATTAATATTTTGACCAGCAAAAAGCACTTCTAACCTTAAAAAAAGGAACTTGAACCCTGTTTCTCGCAGGGCAAATTCTCGAGATGGTGACCATCAGTACTTTGCGTTTTGGCACTCTTGGGAGTTAAAGAACCTAAGTATCCTAATTTCTCGGCAGAAACAAATTTTATAAAAAACCTTTTCAGGCAAACTTGGAAAAATGCTGGTGTTGTATGCAGGTGTTTGCTCTATCTTCCTCTGTTCTCAGACCTATTCTTTCCATTAAAATAAATAAATAAATAAATAAATAAATAAGAACTTCAGTTTTAAATAAAATCCTTTCTCAAGAATTTCCTTCTCCAAGTCTACACTAGGACAATATTTTGACCCTGTAATAAACTTCAGTCAGTCAGTAATTTAATCAACCAACTGGTTAAGGAATAAACAAAACAATCATGCATAGCAATAAAACAGACGACAATAACCTAATGGACAATTATCTATGTTTATTGTATCAAGCCCATTGTTACCCAAACTCCTTTCAGCACAAAATACAAAGAAATGTCACGTACATTTTCCCGGATTTAAATCATGTCATTTGATAGTTCATTTTAAAATTCATTAATAATTCATAACGAAAATACAAAAGAAATGAATGTTTAATGAAGGTTTGTAAACCCCAATACAGATCAACTGAGTTGATGAATTATTAAACAGTAGCATTAACTTTTGATAAAGATCTCTGCTGAGCTAATTAGTATGCATTAACTTTTCATACAGATCTCTACTCATTGTTTCATTTCATAAGTCAGATAAAATATTCGCGTCCGATCTGTATGGGCGTTTACAATGGCTCGCCTTCGGCTCGCCATTGTTAACGTCCATACAGATCTCCCACTCATATTTTATCTATCACTTACAATATAATTATTATTTTGTTACTTTGTTTAGATTATATTTACTGTTGTATCACAGGTGTAGAAAAAAACGAAAGGAAAGAAAAATGTGTAATCCTTTCACTCTAAAGACACGTGGTGTAGCTTTAACTTATAAACTGCTTAATAATTCAAATGTTAGTTTTTCTATATTTTACAAAAAACAGAATTTTTAACTTTGAGTGAAGCGGTATTTCTCTTCTATCTACTCCCACCAAACAGGCTAACACTCCCTAGCAAATAACCTAATGGACAGTTATCTTTTGTTTATTGTATCAAGCCCATTGTTACCCTTACTCCTTTAAGTACAAAACACATAGAAATGTCACATACATTTTCCAGGATTTAAAACACTAACACGTTCTAGCAAATCAGTTAACAAACTAAAAGATCCTGTCCTTTATGACTTTGTTTTGGATTTTTTAAATGGAGTTAATTTTCGTACATGAAGATTTTTTCGTTATAGTTAATATTTGGGGTATGGTATTTTCGCGGATTCATGAAAATTAGATGCTGCAAAAATTTCATGCCACGCAGTATTGATCAACCAGACAGGTGACCAAGAACACAAGCGTGATCTGCAGGCTCAGTACTGGGATATCAACCGGCAAGTCAAGAGAAGTGCAAGAAACGACAAGAGGAGATTCATCCATGACCTCACGGAAGAAGCAGAAACAGCAGCGGGCAAACGAAACATGAAAAGACTGTACGAAATAACAAGGACACTCTCCGGAAAAAACAATAACCCCATCAGACCGGTCAAAGACAAGAAAGGAGAAACCCTCACGAGAGAGGATGACCAAAGAGGAAGATGGGTGGAGCACTTCCAGGAGACACTCAACAGACCATCACCACCAGTCATGCCAGTCATTTTACCAGCAACTTGACATTAACATCAACCCCCCAACCAAAACCGAGATCATCAAGGCCATCAAGTCCCTCAAGTCCGGCAAAGCAGCAGGCCCTGACAGCATACCACCTGAAGCCCTGAAGGCTGATATCCAGACCTCCACCGACATGCTGCACCCGCTCCTGAAGAAAATGGGAGAGTGAGATCGTGCCAGACGACTGGAAGAAGGGACACCTGCTGAAACTACCTAAGAAGGGGGATCTCTCATCCTGCAACAACTGGAGAGGCATCATGCTCCTGTCCATACCGGGAAAGGTTCTCACCAGGATCATCTTGGAGAGGCTGAAGACGGCATTAGACAAGACACTCCGGGAGGAACAGGCAGGATTCCGCCAAGACCGATCCTGCACTGACCATATAGCGACGATGAGAATCATCATCGAACAGTCTCTGGAGTGGCAGACCCCCCTGTACAGCGTCTTCATTGACTTTCAGAAGGCGTTCGACAGCGTCGACAGAGAGGTCATTTGGAAGCTGATGCACCACCACGGATTTCCACCGAAGCTCGTCAACATCATCCGGCAGCTCTATGAAAATGCCACTTGCCAGGTAATCCACGACGGGAAACTGACAGAGCCATTCACTGTACAGACCGGCGTCCGGCAGGGTTGCATTCTCTCGCCAACAATCTTCCTGATGGTGATTGACTGGGTCATGCGGCAAGCGACAACAGGGAGAAGGACAGGGATCCAGTGGACCTTCACCACACAGTTAGAGGACCTGGATTTTGCTGATGACATCGCCCTCCTCTCCCATAAACGTCAAGACGCCCAGGAAAAGCTGGACAGTGTTGCGGATGAAGCCGAGAAAACTGGGCTCAAGATCAACACAGGCAAGACTGAAGTCATGAGAATTAACCACAGACAGCAAACCCCTATCAAACTACACCAGGAAGTCATCAAAGAGGTTGACAAATTTGTTTACCTTGGCAGTGTAGTGAGCAAGGACGGGGGAACGGACGAAGACATCAAGAGCCGCATCAATAAAGCCAGGCATGCCTTTCGCACTTCTGCGCCCAATCTGGAGATCCTCAGCACTGTCCCGACACAATAAGATCAGGATCTTCAACTCCAACGTGAAGTCAGTTCTACTTTATGGTTCGGAGACATGGCGCACTACAAAGGCGAACTCTCACAAGCTGCAAACCTTCATCAACAGATGCCTACGTAACATCCTCAACATCAGATGGCCAGAGGTGATATCCAACGAGGACCTCTGGGAGAGCACAAGGCAGACCCCCATCGAGCAAGAGATCAAGAAAAGGAAATGGACTTGTATCGGACACACTTTGCGAAAGCCAACAGCGAATGTCACCAGGCAGTCCCTTGATTGGAACCCCCAGGGAAAGCGCAAAGTGGGCCCGCCAAGACAGACCTGGCGGAAGAGTACGCACGCTGAAAATCAAGGCCGCCGGAACGACATGGGCCGAACTGAAGAAGACTTCCCGGAACCGAGTCCGCTGGAAGAGTGTGGTTGCAGCCCTATGTTCCCCAGGGAATTAAGAGGATTAAGTCAAGTCAGTATTATACTCACCAGCTCTTCCATAATTGCTTATTATTTCACTTATAACTGCATGCCCATTCAACAATTTAAAAATCTCTAAGCTAGTGTTCATTTCAGGTCAAACAATTTGTTGCATGATCTTTGGAAAGACAAACAAAAAACATGTAAGAAGGTAATACGGCTTCACTCCTGTTTGATTTGTTGAATGTCAGTTAAGAATTCACTGATACTATAAACGCTGTCATGTTGCTCAAAAGTAAATGTTCCTTTCTTGTGCATTCGTTTGTGTTGCTTAAGATTTCCTGCCTTAGTAAAACACTTGCCACAGCGGTCACATTCAAAAGGTTTTTCTTCAGTGTGTGTTCGTTTGTGTTCCTTTAGATGCCCTACTTGAGTAAAACACTTGCCACATTGGCCACATTCAGAAGGTCTCTCCCCATTGTGTTTTCTTTTATGTATTTTTAGACTTCCTGCGTGAGTAAAACACTTGCCACACCGGCCACATTCAAAGGGTTTCTCTCCACTGTGTGTTCGTTTGTGTGCCTTTAGAGTTCCTGCTTGAGTAAAACACTTGCCACATTGGTCACATTCAAAAGGTTTCTCTCCACTGTGTTTTCGTTTGTGTTCCTTTAGATTTCCTGCTTGAGTAAAACACTTGCCACATTGGTCACATTCAAAAGGTTTCTCTCCACTGTGTTTTCGTTTGTGTTTCTTTAGAGTTCCTGCTTGAGTAAAACACTTGCCACATTGTTCACATTCAAAAGGTTTCTCTCCACTGTGTGTTCGCTTGTGATTCTTTAGAGTTCCTGCTTGAGTAAAACACTTGCCACATTGGTCACATTCAAAAGGTTTCTCTCCACTGTGTGTTCGTTTGTGTTTCTTTAGAGTTCCTGCTTGAGTAAAACACTTGCCACATTGATCGCATTCAAAAGGTTTCTCTCCACTGTGTGTTCGTTTGTGTTCCTTTAGAGTTCCTGCTTTAGTAAAACACTTGCCACATTGATGGCATTCAAAAGGTTTCCTCTCCACTGTGTGTTCGTTTGTGTTCCTTTAGAGTTCCTGCTTTAGTAAAACACTTGCCACATTGGTCACATTCAAATGGTTTCTCTCCACTGTGTTTTCGGTTCGTGTTCCTTTAGAGTTCCTGCTTTAGTAAAACACTTGCCACATTTCGTTACATTCAAAAGGTTTTCTCTCCACTATGTGTTCGTTTTGTGTTCCTTTAGATTTCCTGCTTTAGTAAAACACTTGCCACATTGGTCACATTCAAAAGGTTTCTCTCCACTGTGTTTTCGTTTGTGTTTCTTTAGAGTTCCTGCTTGAGTAAAACACTTGCCACATTGTTCACATTCAAAAGGTTTCTCTCCACTGTGTGTTCGTTTGTGTTCCTTTAGAGTTCCTGCTTGAGTAAAACACTTGCCACATTGATGGCATTCAAAAGGTTTCTCTCCACTGTGTGTTCGTTTGTGTTCCTTTAGAGTTCCTGCTTGAGTAAAACACTTGCCACATTGGTCACATTCAAAAGGTTTCTCTCCACTGTGTTTTCGTTTGTGTACCTTTAGATTTCCTGCTTGAGTAAAACACTTGCCACATTCGTTACATTCAAAAGGTTTCTCTCCACTATGTGTTCGTTTGTGTTCCTTTAGATTTCCTGCTTTAGTAAAACACTTGCCACATTGGTCACATTCAAAAGGTTTCTCTCCACTGTGTGTTCGTTTGTGTTCATTTAGATGTCCTACTTGAGTAAAACACTTGCCACAGTGGTCACATTCAAAAGGTTTCTCTCCACTGTGTGCAATCTTTTGCAACTTCAGACTTCCTGCCATTTTATCACACTGACTGTACTGGTTTGACCACCTTTATATACATCTGCCCAATTCATACATTTGCCACAGTTTTTACATTTTAAAGTCATCTTTCCCTGAATAGATATTCCTAAATTTGTCAGACTCACAGTCTCACTGAAATTTGTAGCCATTATGCAACATTATCTGCATGTTCTTCAATTTTGAGCATTAATCTGAAAAACAAGCAAATGGAAGAGATTACATTATTTCCAATCACTGATGAGAATGAAAAAAAAATGAAAAAAGTAGAATAAAATACTTAAGGGTCCAAAATCATGCTTTACATACTAAGCTACATGCACCTTGGGGAATGTGCAGGAGGTTGCTAAGGTACTACAGAGAAAATATGCCATTTGTTTATGTTTGGCAGCTGTTCTTGCAACTACAGTGTATTACCACTAACTATGATGACCCAGTGATTCTGCAAAGAACAAGCAAGTAAATTGAAATCCACACTACCAGCCTAGTTTAGTTCATTTGACACCAGTGCTAGTGAGTCAAAATGCCAGGGCATGACCCTAACATTTCTGGGAGTGGATGGGTCACAATAGTTTCAGTTACTTCATGCAACGGAAACTGAGGCCATGTCCACACCAACCAGTTTTCATTTGAAAAAAGGCGTTTTTGCACTAATTCAGAAATACACTAAGGTCTTTCGTTAAAAATGCATAATTTTTTATTCCTTTTCGTCTGCCGTTCACATTGTTTCGACCACTGCCAGCATTTTCAAAAAGAAAGTTTTTTTTTTTAATTTCGCTCACTTTGGAGATACCCTTCTTGCAGAGTCTCCTTCCATCTTCCCAGGAAAATCAATTTTATTTCTCTTGGAAGATCATAGGGGACTCTGGAGAGCATTTTCAAGAAAATCCATTTTCAGGAAATCAAAAACACTGTGCATTAGCTACGCTTAGGACTGGTTCAACATCGTCATTTTGGAATACCAAAAAACAAAGTCACACAATGTGTATGACAAGATTGTTCCAAGGGAACACATCATGACTCGAAACTCCTAGTTGATAAGAACATGTAGGCTAAAATTTGTCCAACATATAAGAACCTGTTTACCCTTACACTGAAACAGGTTCTTATTAGGAAAAATCAGTTAAAAGGAAAAAACGTACCCGTTGCTGTACTAGAAATGTCATGTTATAAGGGATTTGTTGTGGGTTTAAATAAATCACAAGACCCAGAGCAGTATCTCTGTTTCTTTGAAATGTAGTCACAACAGGCATAATGTACATTTCTGACACAGAGCCTAGGAACCACACCCATATTGAATTAGTTTCCTGACCAGCAAAAAGCACTTAAACCTATTTAAGTTCCTAAATATCCTAATTTCTTAGGAGACACCAATAATTATTATCTAAGGACGTTTTTAGACTAACTTGGAAAAATACTGCTTCTTATTCGCAGGTGGTTACTGTACGTTCCTCTGTTCTCAGACCTTCCCTTTCCATAATAAAAGTAAATGAATAGATAAATAAATAAATAAATAAATAAACATAAATTTAATGAGAACTTCAGTTTGAATGATATCTCCTCTTGAGAATATTCCTGACAGAGTTTAAACTATGAGAATATTTTGACCTTGTAATAAACTTCAAGTCTGGCTCAGTTAGTCAATAATTTAATCAACCAAGCAACTGGTCAAAGAATTAAATAAATCTGACAATAAAATGGACAACAATAACTTTATGGTTACTTGGACAATTATTTATAGGTAATTGTAGCAAGTCCATTGTTACTTTAACATGCTAAAGTTAATAGTTAATAGTTAATTACAATACAATAATTTGTTACTTTGCTTGCTTGTAGTGGTAGATAAATTATAAAATCTTGATCGCTTACTCTTTAGCTGTAACTCAATTTTTAATTCAAGTGAATCAATGGAATATTATTCGAGTTACAAATTCTCAAAGGTAAGCATGAAGAATTATAATCCTCTCAGTCACAAGTAAACAAACTGGTATGATACGAGTCGTCATGTGATTTCACTTTGCTTTAAACTGCTGAAATAATTTGTAGTGGCAGATAAACTATAAAATCTTGATCGCTTACTCTTTAGCTGAAATTCAGTCTATAATATTATTTGAGTTATGAGCACAGAGAATTATCAGAACTACTTCTGAGTTTGTCAGTTCTATGCTTTCATTGGTTGAGGATTTCTCTATTGTTACACTGGAAATGTTCCCCTACGTTGACAAAATTATGCCATCCAACGACATTAGTGTTTGCTGACTATGTCAAAAGAACACAAAAAACTTGCATTTTATTAAAAAAGTCTAATAAAAATACTTATGGTGACTATGTCAGCAGAACACAAAAAACTTGCATTTTGTTGAAAAAGTCTAATAAAAATACTTAATAGTCCAAAATCATGCTTTACATATTAACTAAGCTACATGCACCTGATATAAGCATACTATATTTAACAATGTTACTTTAGGAAATGTGTAGAAGGTTGCTAAGTTACTACAGAGAAAATACGCCATTTGTTAACATTTGACAGCTTGTTCTTGCAACTACAGTGTATTACCACTAACAACTACAGTTGAACCCCTATTAAGCGGCCACTCTCGGGGAAATGGCAAGTGGCCGCTTAATAGGGGTTCATCAGAAATTAGCATAATGCGTGCTATAAACGTCACTTTACTTGAATACAACTCAGTTGGAGGACTGTTGAACGTAACACAGCCTGTGTTCAGACTGTAAATCCAAGTTGGTAATTTAAACAAAATAACAAAATAGTCCCACACAAAACCACAGCTCGCAGTTTCAACTCAAACGTGATCCAATTTATTTTCCGCTTGCGGCTTTCGGCTATGGCTTGGAAGTTCCATGTCAATACCACTTCACAGGAGACAAATTTCCATTGAATGGTTGGAATCAAAACTTGAAAAGGAAGGATTTGAACTCACATTAGCCTAATGGACAATTATCGATGTTCAAATTTGACATGCTCTAAACTTTATTTTTATCCTGATTACCATATGTTGTTTATAAAAATCAAAATATAGTACATTACTTGTCAACAAAATCATACCAAGATTCGTCACCTTCTATTTCGGACTCTCATCTGTCATCAGGTTATTCAAAACGATGCCAGCTATGTGTATTAAAGTATTGGTGGCCGCTTAACAGGGGCAAAAACAATAGGAAAACCCTCATCAGGACTGCCAAAAGGTGGCCGCGGTCGCTTAATAGGGTTTGATTTACAGTATTATACTGAGGGGGTGGCCGTTTAATAGGTGGCCAACTAATAGGGGTTTGAATGTATGATAATTCTGTGATCACTTTTAGTAGGTATAACCATGTGCGGTGTGGATTCAGACTCCCTCATAACAGGGAGGGGGAAGGGAGTGAACAGGGGTGGGGGGTCCTGAGTGAAAATGGTTGAGACTAAAAAAAAAGCATTTCTGTGCGGGCCTTACTTTTGGCAAGATAAGGGGAGGACCTAAGGTCCCTGCCCTGAATCTGTCACTGATGTAACTAAAGTAAGATGATTGTGAAGGGTTTTTTTTTTTTTAAATTGATGATTACATATATCATTATTGCAATACATTTAACTATATACGTACATAAAGAGACGCATCTATTATACATGGGTCAATATCATACAATAATGTAATTATAGTTTTATATAGCCATGCTGTATGTTACTTTACATTGTACTACATACACATTACTTGACTTAAACATTACTTTCTTACGACGTGCTTACATCACACTATACATAAAATTTCCAGTATCATATGCTATATAAATTGTGTCCTACCAGTTTTGTTATTGATTGAGACAATTTACTGATTATTATTGTTGTTATTTATGGGTTGCTACTTCTCAACGTGAAACTTGTGTCTGCCATTCTTTTTCGAAATGGATCGTTCTATACTTTCTATGTATTTTAGTTTAGCTATAACATTGCACAATTTTGGTTTTATTTTTCTTAAACGGCTCTGATAAATGATCAATTTTCCGACAATAATGATGTGGTTTAATAATGACCAATGCATTCTTTTCTCGACAAGACCTAACATTATGTCTTCGTCTTTGAAGTAAGTGTTGGTATGGTATGAATGGCTTTGCTGTGTAAATGTACACATGTCGCTTGTAACAATGTCTCAGGGCAAGCCCAAAACACAAGCTTTCATCAGTAGCTGCAAGATTCCTATAGATTCCTATGCCAGATTCCTATAGATTCCTATGCCAGATTCCTATAGTCTGTTGATGAAATCCTATGGCGTGACCATTCAAATGAAACCTCTTCTGCACTACTTTTTCATGGTGCTTTTTGTACCTGGAATGGGGGGGGGGGGGGGGGTACTTGGGTTAACTTTTGCTGGGTATGTGCCGCTGGCCTCTCAGAGCCCCTACCCCATTATAGTCTATTCTGTGGCCAATTATAGACCCCATCTTTGTCACTTTTGAGTAAATGTAAATTTCACAATCCCAACTTAGTCACTTCTGTTTAGCCATCTACCTTGAGTTCAGAACCCTTTTAACTAGGTCATCATCCTCAAATGAATTGACACATTTATTAAATGTAGAAGACTTTACTCTTCACTACAAACCTTCTGCTACATTTGTTAACCGAAAATATTTACAAGCTAAAACTACCCAAAAAAAATACTTGCCAGAATTTTCTTACCCCCAAAAATCCCGAGAATTTGCGACCCCATTCTAGTAACTCTATTGAAAATGCAACCCCATTATAGTCAATCCAGTCGTGAAAATGCGACCCCATCCAGCGGCACATCCCCATTAGCCCATTACAAGGAAGTACCCCCCCCCCCCCCCCGGGTTTTTGTATTACAATGTTTCACAAAATGAAATTTGAAATTTTTCTTAAATTTTGATATCTGCAACTCTTGGGTGTTCATATGAGCCAACTTGTGAATAAAAAACAACCTTCTGGCCCTCCCCTTCTCTCCCCTCCCCTTTCTTTCACGTTTTCCTCCACCAACCCCCCCCCCCCCCCCCCCCCCACCCCAGCACCCACTCACGCCAACTCTATGAAACCTGAAGAATGAATCAGTCAACGAACATACGCCAGAATACGCCTTAGACTGGAATAATACGCCACAACCTTTTGAAAACCACGCCGAAGATCTTCGGTGTATTTAAGCTTATAAGTACACACACGGAACGCAGACTGAAAACCTCTTTATGTAACGACTAACGTTTAAATGTACCTAGAACAATTACTTAACATCTTTTTAACATATTCTCGTGTAGTTCTTACCTAAACTGAAGCAAAACAGTTGATAAAGTGAGCTGCAAAGACTTCAAACCACGATCAGACGACGGCCATTGAACACTAGTGCCCAGTCTGTTATCCGATGCTGCTTGTCACGCAATGCATTACCCTCAAGCTTGAGCTCGGAATTGAAGAGGGTCTCAATGGGGTGGTAGCTTTTACGGTTAACGGTTAAAAGTTTGGCTTTTTTACGGCTAACGGTTAATTTTTTTCCTTTACGGTTAACAGTAAGATTAAAAATTAATTCCCATTGTTTTAAAAGTTAAACATTAATTTTTCATTGTTTAAAAAAAAGTTAAAAATTAATTTACATCGTTGTAAAACACATTTAAGGTCTTAGGACCATTCCGTGATGAATGAAAAACAGTAGTATAGGGGGTTGGTGATCCGGGCTCAGCTCCAAAGGCCCGAAAAACCGCTTATTTTGAGAACTCCAGAACACCTAAGTTTCCATGCTGCCCCAGGGCTCATTGCATTCGCCCTGGGGCATGGAAACTTAGGTGTTCTGGAGTTCTCAAAATAAGCGGTTTTTCGGGCCTTTGGAGCTGAGCCCGGATGCACCAACCCCCTATACTACACATGGCTTATGAATGCTGGCTCCGGCACGGCTATATATAAGATTTTTTACACACCAACCTCTGGCCCCGGCATGAGACCACCAATTGGAGAAACCCCTCTACTGGGTACCTAAACGACGATGGGGAGAGTAAGAAAGTGCATTCAGACACAATCAAGTAAACGAATTGTCTTTAATCACTCAAGACATGGAAGTCTTCTTTGCCATAGATGCAGACAAGGAAAAAAAGGTGAACTCTGTAAATGCGTTGAAGAAACTCGAGGGCAAACATCTCCTCTACCCATTGTACCGAAATATATTCTTGAAGCCGCACAAAGACTGACTCCACAACAACTTGTCGCCGTTATCACAAATTGAAGAAACACTTTCCCTTCGTATATCAATGATGACGACAACACAAGTGTTCTTGAACTTTCTCAAATCGAGGAACACTGGTCTAAAACAAAAGAGCGCCGACTGGGTGAGTTATCGACAAAATACTCTTGGGGCATCCGAAATTGCAGGCCTTGATCGGAGTTTCACCCTTTGAAACACCAAAGAGCTTGCTTTTAAAAAAATTACAGCCATCAGACATGCATAGCAATACGGCCTGTACCTGGGGCAATCTGTTCGAACCGCTTGCCCGTAAATATTTTGAGCAGAAGCACTCTGCTAGAGTATTTGCCCATTCTGTATCCCTCAATCTGGCAACAGATCATCCATTGTTTCGAAAGATTATATGCAGCCCTGACGGCTATTATCTTGACAAAGATAATAATTTAATTCTTTTGGAGTTCAAATGTCCTTTCAAGCGGAAAATAGCCATGACTCGAGTGCCCAGTTATTATAAACCCCAGATACAAACTGGCCTTGTGTTTAGTGGGGAAAGGATCAACAAAGGCCTTTTTGTCGATTCTTACTTCAGAATGTGTTCTATAAACCAGATAGAGCCAAGTTCGAATCATAATAATCTTTTAAACGGCGGAAATATTTACCAGACAAAAGATCACCCAGCGCTTGCCTGGGGCATATGTTATCTGTTTTCAAAACAAAAGCTTACACGCAATCAAAGTAAACTTATTGACATTGGCGCTCTTGAACAAACTCAGACATTTGAGAAAATAATGACTTCAATAGCCGAGAAAGACCTCTGGTGTTCTTACGGTGTGGTCAGAATGTCGTTTAACGAAGAATACGTAGATGAAGAGTTTTTACGTTACTTAAGAATGAAAAAGGCTTTCCTTGCTCCAGACGAGGGGCCGAAGCCAGTTGCTTTCTTTGCATGGAAATTGTTGAAAGTCACAGAGCTTGAAATTGTCAAGCATGAGGGATTTTTGAACAGTATTCAACCGAAGGTCGAACGATTTCACGAGAACTTGGCAAGGCTTCGCAGAAAAATACATGAAAATTTAACAAATCAAAAACACCTTAGACAAACTCATACCTGGTGAAACTTTTGAAGACAACATCGGCGATGACAGTGCTATGTTAGAAGCCTTTCTTATTGAGAAAGCGGAGGCGCTTACTCAAGATCTTTGAAAGCGTTGCTCCATAAACGGGTCGTTTTTAATTATCATATTCTTTCGACATCTGCTGTCTAAGGCAATTTACAATCGCTCGTTGTGGGTCTTCAAGCGGCGTTGTAATGTCCAGGATTTTGTAGATCACAAACGTATAAGAGATTCTCGGAAGCCGAGCTTGTATATGTTTGAAAATACGTTTCACCTCATTTATTTGGTCGATAGACAATCCAATCCTTTTGTTAATTCGTGTTAAAGCGTACCCAAACGCATAACACCGTGCCGACTGCCTTTGTCTTGGTTTGTACAAAATGTTTTGATCCGTATATGCCGGAGCATAATCCTCTAGCACTTCCACACGACCGCATTTTTTGCAATAAAGTTCACAAGAATCGCTTGATTGCAAAAATGAGCCACCACAATCATAACAAGCCCTCTTGTGCAATCTTCGGGCCCAACGTTCACGCTGTAAGTCGTTATAATGTTCTTGTAGATATTGTTTCCGCATCTCTGCTAACCCCATATCTTCGTAGATATGGCAAAGTTTTTCCGGCAGGCGCAAGCGGTGTATTTCTTTCCTATAATCGCTGCCGTAAAGCGAGCGAAGGATGGCGAATTTGTGTTCTTTCTCAAGTTCATTGAGCCGTGCGGTGAAGTCAGTCATGCTTATACAATACAATACAATTGTTTTTCAATTGGGGGGTTCCCCGTGATTTCCGGTATCGTTGCGTAAAGGCCGTATTTATAAAATTACAACTTTAGAAGCTTCTCGATCATACCGAAGCGCCCCACAAATACCGAAGCGCCCCAACTTTGTTGAAAAAAGTTTTTCTGGGGCGCTTCGGTATTTATTTTTGAAAAAAGTTTTTATGGGGCGCTTCGAAATGCATGGGGCGCTTCGGTATTTAGGGGGCGCTTCGGTATTTATGGGTTTCTGAGCGCTTAGGTGTGGCGGGTTTTTTCCCTCAAGATTTGTAGATTAAACCCCGAGCTTATTCTTTCAAATCTGACTTGGAAACTGCTGCAAGACGATTGAGTTTTTTTTGAAATTCTTCTTTGACTTCTTTGCGAAGCTCGCCTCTGAGTTTTTCAAGATCTGGAGTTTGAGTTTGAGTTTGTTTGTTTTGTGAGGGCCTTTGCTTCACCAGAGCGTATTTCGTTCTTAAGTTCATAATAGCTCTCAACTTCACGGAGGATTATTTTGAATTCTGAATCGCTGATACGCTTGTCAGTTAGAGCTTTTGAAACCAGCTCAAAGACAGAGTTTCGTTTTGCAAGGGCGAGTGTGTATATTTTCTCGTGTTTAGTAATTTTTCTCTGAAGCCGTCTGTTAAGCATAGTGAGGCTGGCCGCTGAAAAACCTGTAATAGCTGCCACGCCGGCAATAACCGAGCTGGCGATGAGCCCAACTCCGCTCAGAGCTGTGGCGATTGTGGCTGTAGACAAGCCTGTAGAAATAAAACCAAAACTTACTGCTGTTCCGTGAACAATTGTATGTGTTCGCTTGTATTTCTTAGCAACTTGTCTGTAATGATTCGCCTCCGACTCAAGCTCCTTTTGCAAGTCAGAGATTTTTTTGAGTCTGAAGCCTTCACCGTTGGATAAGTCTGGGTAAAGCGATGGAGTTTCGCTGTATTCAGGAGCTGATGGCAACACGTTAGTCGAGCTCATCATCAGGGGGTATATATATAATATATTTTTTAATTGATCTCAAGTTCAAATTCAAGGGGCATGTTATTGAAGTCAAAAAGGGCATTGTGTTCATCCCTTACAGACAGTGTTATGCTGTTTACATAATCACCAGACGAGACGTCACGCATGTTCTGCTGTGTTGACTCATAGAAAACTCTCTCATATGGCTTTCCGCGAAGATCAAATTTAGCCAAGACAGTCGAAGGCTTACCGTTGAATAGGTTCTGTTCTTTATCAACCAGATCGCAGTGGATAAAGTAAGTGCTTGGTGATGTTAATCCTTTGACGTATGTTACTAGAAACAATACAGCTCTTATGCCAAGTAAATTTGCCAGATTGTCACTAAACTTTACATTACTTCCATTGTGAATGACCATCGCGCCGACTGGTGTATTTATAGTAGTTGATAATTGTAGTTTTATTCTATGTTGGGTGGCTAAGTCGTTAAATTGTTTCGCTAGACTATCAATGGTGTAATGCCCTTGAAGTAATGTCACGTTTGGAGTTGATCCATTGGAGCTATCTATTGTTGTTGAAATAGTTGCATTTTCTTTCAAATTATGCCACGAGTTGTAAAATGAACAAGAAACAAGTCTTATGTAACTCGGTTTCTGAAGCGGGTGGTCGAAGTAGATGGTGTGAGGGTTCGAAGGTGCGACGATTGTTAACACAACCATTGTGTATAATATATATTTAAATTTAAATATATATATTCAATCATGTTTGGCAGACGCCCTGGTGGTTTTAATCCTGGTTCAAATCTCGGTCTAGACATTGGCGGCCACGATTACGGACCTCCGCCCCCGTTTTTTCCTCGTCCCCAAAATCCCCTCTATCCCCAACAGAGCAGGTATATTAGCAAAAAACAGCCAACACCACCCACAGTAAATCCGCAACTTGCTTGGCTGAGTTCTCCGGAGGCTGAAAAACTCTCTACAGCCGCCAAGGCTAAGGCTATTTCAGACTTCAAAAGGCGTTTCCCGCACGCTGATATGTCAAGATTTACAACAGAAGTTTCTTTCGACGAAAAGCACAAAGCCACAGCAGTAGTTCTTTTCTCAGAGGGGCATGGCTCCTGGGCTATGCCCTCAGACATACCGCACAAGAATTGGACACAAGCCCTGAAAGACGCGCTTGGTTTAGAGTATATTGGCGGTTTCCCCTATCAGTTAACGTTAAACCGAAACACACAAAAACCAATCCCGGCTGTTGAATTCACCACCTCAATCGATAAAGACATGATGATTGGTTCTGTCTTGAACGACGAAGCGCAAAAGATCTATGTCACGCCAACTGATTATTTCACAACGAAATACAGAAACATTTTCAGAGACACACAAATTTCGTTCACAACCGCGAAATATGGGAGAAAGTGGCTCGGCAGCCCGCATATGAGTTTCTGGCCACAACAACTAAACTTTGCTCTGTGGTGTGCAACAACCGGCTGCGGGATCTCGCGCGACCTTCTGTTTGATAAGAACTCGACTCTCTCCCTAACCCCGCAGCTCCGATCATTTTACAGGTTTCACGTCTATTTCACAACAAGACGAATACTCTACAAGCTGGGTGGGGAACAGAGTGTGAGTGCTTTGCCAGACGACCCCACATTCAACCAGAAAGACAACAAGTTCAACATCGACGCGTACAAGAGGATTTGCCAAGAGTTCGGTGTCGACCCCAATGCTGACTTCCGTTTCACATACGGCAAAAATCACGGGCTTGGCAATGTGTACATTTGGGTTCCTGGTGAGGGCCCCTACTCTACTGATTACGACTATCCTGATCCCGATCTAGCCCTGTTTGATGACGAGCGCGTCACAGACAGAAAAGACCCAAACTATCGAGCAAACGGCATATACTTCGTTCGTAACGACCAGGGCGCTGTTAGTCAGTTCGAGCACTTTGTGCCGAATTATGCACAAGGGCTAACACAGCCAGGGCTCGCGCGTATGAATCAGTCAATCGAGGCCTTTGTGTACTGCATTCTGGGTGCACAAGCAAACACTCGCAGCAGCATTCTTGGGAAGTGGAGGCCGAGCATTCGAAACGCAGAGAGTATTCCTCACACTCTTAGAGGACGCTATAAGACTGAACGACATATCTAAGAGCGTACAGCATTATCAGCAGGCCATCCAAGCAACGAAAGTGTGGCTAAACTTTGTAGTTGCCCCTGGGAGCTGGCTGATGCCGTCACTCATGGCTATCAACACAGAGAGCGTGGTGGGGTACAATAACAATCTTATGCAGGCAACGCAAGGGATGAAGCTGGGTGTTAACAATGATGTCAATCTTACCACAAAAAAAGCCTCCCTTCGCCCCATGGACGGAGGACCGACAAAGATTAATCCACCAAACAGCCACCCATCGAACCCGATTCACAAACAGGCGACACAGGCACAGGGTATAGCTCCAAAAGACCCAAAACCAGCCCCCGTACCCACACCACAACTAGCCTCCACACCAACACCAAAACCAGTCACAACGCAAGAGACTAAGATCGAGCCGCATCATGTAAACAAGGCGCTCATTGGCGTGGGTGCGCTTGCTTTGGCAGGCTTGTTTGTCTGGATGAGATAATTATCTCCTGCGCTTGGTGATCCTTTCAATCATGAAGCCCACAACGGCAAGGATCAGCAGCCAGGCGTGCTCGCCAAGGAAGGATATAACCTGGCCGGCTGTTTTGAAGATAAAGCTCACGATCGAACCGATCAAGCCTGGCAAGATGGAGGCAACCTTATTTCCTAGGGCTTTGAGCCCATTGCCAATAGCCTTGGTGCCGGCCTTTAAGCCATTCATTGCAGCAATCGTCACAGCGCCTATGACTAGACCTGCAGCCAGAACAACTGCTTGAAGGGTCCAGCCATATTTCTTGAAGATATTTTTGACCCTTTCTCTCAAAGGCAAGGCTTCTTCTCTTTCTTGAACCTGTGTTCTTAGTCTTGCCAGTTCTTCTTCTCGCTCAGCAACTCGGGCTTCCGCGGCTTCTCTGTCAGAGGGAGAAGTATTCTCATCCTCTATCACGCGTCGGTCTTCCTCGTTTTGTCGTTCAAGCTCGGCCACTTGTTCGTTTAACTCATCCAGCGGCTTGGTGGAGTTCAGCCCTGCTTCGACAGCATTTCTTTCTCTTGTTTTCGCAGAAAGGCGTGTTCTGATTTTGTCCGCCTTTGCCTGCTCTTGGTCTCGTTGTTTTTGTATTTTTTGCAGGGCCCCTAATTCTTTTTTCTCGTTTTCAAGATCTCGTTGAAGATTTTTTTCTAGTTGTTTCAGTCTATTTATCTCGGTTTCATTCTCAAGTCTTGAACCACCATCCTGTTCCAAAGCTTCACGCCTAGCTTGTGTTTCTTCGAGTCTTCCCCTGAGGTTTTGTACTCTTTCTGAAGCTTGTTGTTTTTCTGCAAAAACCTTTTCAGTCTCCTTCAGTTGTTTTTCTGCCTCCTTCAGACTTTGTTCTTCTTCCCTTATTGATGTTCTGTCTTCAACGAGTATCTCTTCAGCGCTTGGGCCAAGAGCCCTTTCGAACTTGTCTGTAAATGATTTAAGAAGGCCAGACCCATCTTGTTTGAAAATGGGCTTCTCGCCACCCCTTGGCCCAAAGGTAACAATTCTGCCTATATTTTCTGTTTTTTTACCGAAACCAATAGGGTCTATTCGTCTGAGATTTATTTTCGGAAAGCGGCTTTTAAGCCAGTCCATAGCTTGATCGATTCTAGATGCTTTTTCCGTTGCATCTAAGAAGTCGCCTTCAAGCAGAGGGATGCCTTCAGAATCAAAACCGCTCTGTTCGCGAGGCAGTGTATGCATTTCAATCTGCTCTTCACCGCCAGGATATGGGGTGGATGCAGCTCCCGGTTGAAAGGGGGCTGTTGTATCAACTTCTTCTTCTTCGTCGTCGTCACCATCGTGGTCTATATCCCAGTCAAGCCCGGTGTTTTCGTTCTCGCCAGGTATATCATATCCACCTTCTGCCATGGTCAGAGTATATAATATAAGTTTAAAAACACAAATATATACCATGGCTGTGCAACCGAATCTACTTCCATCTCACAGCGAAAAGACAGTGGGTGCCATGAAGGCAGAGCGAACCGTTAAGCGCATCACATTCAACCCATCTGAGGCCAATCCCGGCGAGACACTGTACGTCTCGGTGCCCAAGCTGGGCGAGCATGATGTCCTTGTGTCCGGCTCGCTTGCACTTGTGTTTAACATCAACCTAGCCGGGGGCCACGCTAACAACTTTCTCGTGCAAAATGTTTCTAGGGCCCTGGTGGACAGGCTCGTTGTAAAGTTTGGCGCCACCACCGTCGAGGACACAGTTGGGTACGACATCTATAAGATCTTCGAAGACCTATTCAAATCAACCGATGAGCGGGACAACATGCTTATGGAGGGCATCCAGAGTGAGGATTTGTGCAAGATCCGCTCTAATGCCGGCGACAAGAAGTCTTCCGGCGTGGATGCAGAGAAGAAGCTGGAGACAATATACAAGAATAAGTATCGCATCAAACTGGATCACCAAATCTTAACTGATCACGGAATCATGTACCCCCAGGCCCTATTCAATGATCTGGTCTTCGAACTAACCCTAGCCCCCGCAAACCAAGTTGTCCGAGGCTCAGACACAAGCAAGCTTGTGTACAAGTTGGAAAACATCCAGCTGGAGTACGAGACAATCAGAAGTAAGGAGCTGGCTGATGAAGCAACAAACACTTATACTAGCGGCAAGGGGTTCGCCTATGACTTCGTAATGCGAGATCGGGTGCATCCCTTCTCAAAAAGCGGGGACACTCGGATGAATCTTCGGGTAAACCCACAGCGCAGGTCTCTCAAGGGCATCCTCTTGCTGTTCATCAGCCCCTATGCTGCGGGTGCAAGGGACTCTGAGAACTATTTCAATCCAGACATCACCAAAGTTAAGGTAACCGTAAATGGGGTTCCAAACAGGGTCTACAACGAGGGTATCGCCGGCACTGACATGTGGAGTGAAATCTCCCGACACTTTCACACGCGCGGCAGGCCCAACATGAACCTGACCAAATATCTCACAGGCAACAAGTTTGGTCTCTGGATTGACCTGCGGTCCATGGCTGACCCAGCTCTGCACGGCAACGGCCAACGACTCGTCAACACACAGGATGGTGTGCAACTCGAGATTGAACGAAACGGCACAGGCTCGGGAAATGCAAACTGCCACATCTTCACCATCTCAGACTCACAGTTGAACATCATTAGCAGGCAGCTGGAATCTGTACAGTACTAAAATACACATATATATACCATGGCTACAAGCAACATCAACTTCTATGATAAGCCGGCTCCCCTGCCATCTACCAGACCCTTAACATACAATGAAATAGAAAGACTTCTGGCAAAGGCGCCCTCCCCACCCACACATGAACCAATTGTTTGCAAACCAACTAATATAGGCGCTGGCTATGGACCCAAGAAAGTTGCCATTCAATGCACTAATCGTGGGCCCCACTAACTCTGGCAAGACACAGTATCTTCTAAACCAACTGCGCGGCCCCTTTAGGGGTTGTTTTGATTACATTGTTTTATTCTGCCCCACATTTGTCAAGAACAAGACATACGATGGCTTCGTGGACCGCGATCCGCACATCTTTGTGATTACCTGCCAACAGCATGAGATCGAATACTGGTTGAAGCTGGCGAGCTTCTTTTTCACATGCACCAACACTTTATTCATTCTAGATGACTGCGCCGCCTCCAAAGATGTCAAAGGCCGCACAAGCCAGCTGGTCAATCTGGGGTTCAGCGCAAGGCATGACGGCATATCCGTGTGGGTCTTGACGCAGCAGATCACCAGCATTGCCAAGCCATATCGTGACAACATTGCAGCGATCGTGCTCTTTTACACACCCTCCAGCAAGACAACTAAGGCAATCTTCGAAGACTATGCCGGCGAGCTCTCCCACGAGGAGTACAAAGAGTTTATCGCAAGACTCAAATCCCGCAAGTTCTCCCACCTGGTTTTCTCTCTTAGGTACCCGTATGGAATTGAGTACAAGATTTAAAATACACACACAAATATATACCATGGATGCACCAACCAGCCTACACAAGCTCACTGTGCTTTCACAGCTTTTGGATGAATTGCACAAACACACACTTGATACACAAAACAAAATTATCAAAGCCGCTAGTGAGGAAAATCTGCGCCTTATGCTTCTCAACAGATATCCCTTGCGGTTGAATTCTATGCCAGACACCATGGCGGGGCTTATACGTGAGATTGAAACTCTTTTACCAGCAATCAAGAGAATTATCGAAAATTAAAAAAATACACACATTATATATACCCCTGATAATGGCACAAGCAGCTGAAGACCAGGTCGACTTGAGCGAAGTAATGCAGATGCTGGAGGCTGCCCCTGATACCGCACCACAAGCTACAAGTTCTTGGGTGTGTGACGATGGCATTCCTGCCAAACGTGAGAAGCTGGCAATCCTTGTTTCAACCGGCAAGGCCAAAGAATCTATCGGCGTGCAGCTTACACACGATCATGTGAAGCGCCTTTCAGACAAGGACGTTGACAAGTACATCAAAAGGTACGAGGCCTATGTCGGCAACAAGACAACAGAATCCCTAGTTGATTCAGCCATAATGCTCTTGTCCAAAGGAGTTGGCATGGTGGTCGACCTTGATGATGTCAAGGAATTACAGAAAGAACTCAAAAATGATTACATCATCTACCAGGAGCTGTCAAATCTTGCTGGAGGTCTTGCCCTGAGATGCGGACGATGGCTGGCACTTGCCAATGCTGCTCTCATCACAACAAAACACGTCAAGTTTGAACGAGAGCCTGATCACAAGCCTGACTTAATAGAATTGGAACCACAACCCACACATCCAAGCAGAGACAGTGAAGGTTATCCACTCGAGGGCTTTGATGAAGTTGGGCTGGGACCTTGAAGGAACCTGGGCGGAACCTGTGCGGAACCTGTGCGGAACCTGGGCGGAACCTAGGTGGAACCTGTCAGCACACCTGGCCAAATTTTCAAAATCATATATATACCCACTATGAACACACCACTCGAGACGATCCCTGAAGAAACTCAAACTCCAACGCCAACTCCAACACCTGCACGCGTTACCTCTGAGGTCCCGAAAACAAAGCCTGCAACAGAAAAGAACCCAGGCCGTGTTGCTTCTGGCAAAAGGCTAGCAGAGCGCAACCGCCTGGCCCGTGAAGCAAAGAAAAAGGCCGAAGCACAAAAGGCCGCACCCTCAAC
Organism: Cladopsammia gracilis; assembly: GCA_022457155.1. Classification (NCBI taxonomy): domain Eukaryota; kingdom Metazoa; phylum Cnidaria; class Anthozoa; order Scleractinia; family Dendrophylliidae; genus Cladopsammia; species Cladopsammia gracilis. Next base: position 372,174 of record JAJGOT010000091.1, on the reverse strand, counting down.
AAGTGTCACAACAAGTGAACCCTCAACAAGTGACACAACAACTGACACTAACAGCAACTCAATCTTTTATATTCTGGGGGTTGGAGGGTTGATTGTCTCTGCTATGGGTGTGTATTACCAACGCGAAGCCATAATGCAAAAGCTTGGCCACAAACCAAACACACTGACCCCACCACCAGCAAACACACCGACCCCACCACCAGAACAACCCCCAAGACAAGGAATCAAAAAAATGGAATAAAAAATAAACACATATGTATACTGCACACAAACCATGGCTGACAATAAGCTTGTGAAGTCTATCCTCGACGCAGCAACAATAACTGGCCTTGTCGCTGGTATTGGTTGGATTGGGAAAAAGACCATCAAAGAAAACTTCACTGCCGACCCCAGTGCAAGCTTGATGAACTATGTCAAGTTCACAGCCGTCATGGCTGGCAGCATCGCGCTGAAGAAATATCTCGAGGACCAGAAGATCCTCCCTGCCTCAATGTAAATCATATATGTATATAAAGGGATGGCCTCAATCGCTATTATGGTTGGTGGTGCAATTTTGAATGCCGCTGCTTTCACTGGAGGCAACTATCTCGCAAAATATCTTTCCGGCGACAGTGGGAAAGCCGCTCTGGATGAGAAGATCAGACACGACAAGGCGTTAGAGGCCTATCAAGCGGCCTACGCTAAATATCAGAAAGACCGCACAAAGCTCCTCGACTGGATTGCCAGCAATGATCGGATCAAAGATCAAGCGAAACACAACTTTCAAGACACTGACCAAGCTCTAGTGCTCTACAACCAAACACATCCTACAGAGGAACGAATTCAAACACTCCCCAAAGAGCCCGAGTTCTCTGACTTCTATAAACCAGGCCCACAGCAGAAACAAGGCGAACTCTTGTTTATCGGCACTGGTGCCCTTGCTCTTGGATATGCAGCGTTTCGCTTTCTTTAAAAAAAAAAATATATATATATACAAACATGGGTCACGAAAGCCTTGCATTCAAAGGAGCCATCATAACCACTGCAGCTATGGGTCTCACTTGGTTATTACTTGGATCTTTTTCCCAGCATCAGCATGATGAAAGGCGTAACCAGCCGCATGATGAAATACGTGAAAGGCGTAACCGGCGGTTTGATGAAGTACGTGAAAGGCATAAACAGAGGCTTGCTGAAATACGTGAAAGGAGTAACCTGAGGAGTCTTGATGAAAAACTTGAAAGGTGTAACCGGAAGCTTGATGAAATACATAGGAGCCTGGGCCCTTTATGAAAAGCAGGAGAAAGCTAATGTATAATATATGGATGCGAAACTCTCAAAGATCTATTACAGCCCCAAAGGCTACTGGAAAGGACTTGCTGCTGTCAAAAAGCTAGCTGCAGCAGCCAAGGTATCTGAAGAGGCGGCAAAGAAATGGCTTGTCAAACAAGCCCTTTGGCAAGTATATCTCCCTGCACCACGCCATATCCCTCGGCCCAAGTTTGATGTCCAGACTCCTAATGCGGTGCATCAAGCGGATCTACTTTTTTTGCCACACGACAAACTGCCCCACGGGCGAAAGATTTACAAATATGCTTTGACAGTTGTTGATGTGGCTAGCCGTTACAAAGCAGCAGAGCCCTTGACTTCGAAAGAGTCTGATGAAGTTTCGAAGGCGCTTACACGTATTTACAGGCGTGGGCCTTTGAAATGGCCACAACTGTTGCAAGTCGATCCGGGGACAGAGTTTATGGGGGCTGTGACTAAAGAGACTGGGGCCCATAAAACAACCATTCGTCGTGGGCGCGTTGATATCCACAGAGACCAAGGGATTGTTGAAAGATTCAACAGAACCCTGGCTGAACGATTGTTTGGTTACCAGTACGCAGTTGAAATGAATCTGCCCTCTGGCCGTTCGACTGCTTGGGTTAAAAGATTGCCAGATGTTGTCTCTGCTTTGAACAATGAAGTGACTCAACTCACTGGCAAGAAGCCCGCTCAAGCAATCAAAGAGAAAGCCACCTCAGCCAAGCCCGCAACCCCATATGCTAGGCCTGTTGGGGCGAATGAAAAGAAGCTCCCTCCTCGGGTAAACTTAAGATATCTGTATTACCCCGGTGAGCTTGAAGGTGGTAGCCGACGAGCGACGGACCCGATCTGGTCTTTGAAGGTCTACCAAATACAAAGGATTGTCACCAAGCCAGATGCGCCGGCCGTCTATTATCTATACGACGGACCCAAACGGGGATTTGTGCGTGAGGAGTTGATGGTTGTGCCACCGGGCACTCAGTTGCCTCCGGTATCTTTGTGACCATATGCAAGTGTATGGACACCATCGTCTTTTATCCAGCGCTTTGAATCAAAGGGAGAGAGCGTTGTCTTGTTTAGATGCACGCCATAGATTTGGTGGCCTTTGCTTCGGAGCCTGTCCATCCCATGCTTGAAGGTTAGCCGGCCGAAGAGAGCTTCCTTGTAATTCTGGTGGGTAATCTCTTTCTTTGTGACAACCTTGGTGGTGCCCTTTGCTTTCTTGATGTTTTTGTCGTCCTCTAGTAAGATAGAGTACATCTTCGAGCGAAGACACACAACCTCTGAGATGGGCACACCCTCGCACTCGTCCTTCATCTTCCCAATGACCTTCTTGTTAAGCTGGCTGTGGAGTGGATGGTCCTTGGGATAATCACTTGTGTCATAGAGTTCATCCCGAAGGTTCTCCATGTCTTTGTAAACATCATCCGTCTTGATCTCGAGGAGCAGAGAGTCTGTGTCTGTGTAAAGTAGGTCTACGCGTGGACCATATTTCAGCTTGAGATGTTTGTAATAGAAGTCATACATCAGTGTTTTGGAAAGATCAAGGATGCACATGCCTGTGTAGACTGGGCGGTTGAAGAGGATTTTCTCCCTGTGCATCTGGATCCCCGCCATGTTAGCTCCAAAGACTGTTGCTCTGGAAAACAGCGGGCTTGCGATAAGCTTTCTAATCTTGTCTTGCTCGTGCGATCGGACAAGCTTCATGTCGATTCGATTTCTGAGGTTCTCCATTGTCTTACCGAAGACTGAGTTGTTCATGAGCTTGAAGAAGTTCTTCTCAAAATCGGAAGTGGCCTTCTTTCTGAGCTCGGTGTTCAGGGAGATGTATGGCTCCATCCAAGCCCTCTGCTCGAACTTGAGCATTTTGTGAATTTTCGTCAACTTCATTCCCAGATCCAGGTACTGCTGGAGATTTCTGTAATGCAACACATACCGAGATTTCTTGTTTAGGGTAAGGAGCAGCTTCTGTGTCTTGTCTTCTGACTGTCCCTCTGCCAAGGCCCTTTGATATGGAGACATCCATGCCTTAGGAACGGCCTGACTTTCTGGGGCAAGAGGATAAGCGTTGTGCTCATCGTGCAGCTCATCGGGGTACTCAAGATCAACCTCGAGGATGTAACCGATCTTTCTGTTTGACCTCCACTTCCTGATCTGGTGTTGTGTTGGAAAGACAGGGCACCATGCGAATTTACCAACTGGGAGAGGCTGACTCATGGCCCATCCATAGAGATTGTTCGCGTCTAGATACATGATGTAACTTGACTCTTCGTTGGGGTTGTGATCGTGAAGATAGGGGTTATTAGCCTTGCAGTACCGCCTGCTCTCCATGGATATACCACCTCGCAAGCCTCTTTCAACAAAGAGATGCATGTCAACATCTGTGAGCAGCTCCAGGTTGATGTCCGTATACCTGAGAAGGGCGTCCCATGAGAGGCCAGGGCTTGTGTAATAATGTGCCGGGTCAAGCTTGTAATGTTGCAGACATGTTTTTCTGAAGTTCTCGAAAACATCGGCCAGAAGAAGCACATCTGTCATGAGGTAGAGATCGTGGTAATCTCCAAGCGTCTTACATCCAAATACCTCCCACACTTTTTGCGCGTGGGCGTATTCCTTATCTGAGATGCCTTCCTTCTTGAGCTCGCTGTAGAAGGCATCCTTAGGCGGGAGAGAGGTCTCCTCGAATCGAGCCCATGAGTCCATGTATTCGTATGGGTAAATCCCTTTTTGCAGGAGAAGGTTGCGTTTGGCTTGGTTCTCCATATAGCTTGCCGTGATTGTGAAGGACTCTGGCTTGTTTGCTTCAACCAGGGCACTGAGGCTTGACTGCATGAACTGCAAGCTGTCAATGAACCTCAGCTTGCCGAGGGAGAAAGAGATGTATTTCTCCATGTTGTTGGGGATGCATGTCAAATCGGAGTGAATGCTTGCAATTCCGTCCATAATATGGTGCGCATCATAACCCCTCAAGTTGTGAAAGATTACGGGGATTATTTCCGTTTTTGGGTTGGTTCGGAAATAGTTGATGTTGCAAAAACTATGAGCCGCACCCCGATATTTGCCTGTGATGTGACAATGATCTTTGACTGCGTCTCGAACAGAGTCTTGTATTAGAGACTCCCCGCAGAAAAGACAGTCGACCTGTTCGAATAAGAGTTTGTCCATGGCGGCGGGCTGCCATTTGTTTCTTGGCCCAACAAATGGGAACTCTTCTAATTCACCATTCTCGCCACGGATGTAAGTTTTGAATGCCCTTTGGTAACATTTATTGGTGAAGCGATGAATAAGGCCCATGTATTCTCCGGTGTTTGGATCATAGACCGCAACAGCGTCCCTATGGTTCCTCTTGGTGAGAGACTTGTTACAGATGTGGCAGTCAGTTGCGCGGTTGAATTCTGCCCATTCCTTTCCCGTCATTGAGAGTGGTGTCTTGTCTTGCAGTTCGTATCTGATCTCTGCTTCCAGCTGCTGAAGGCTGTTAAGAAAGACCGGCACCGCATCCTCTCCTCTGTATAGGTAAGGGCCCTTTGTCTCCTCATCAGAGCGAACAGCTAACATGCAGAACCCGCAGGGTTTGTGTATGGATGTCGTAGTTGTGCTGCTCTGTTGGGGGTCTGGTATGCATCCATGGACTTTCTCGACAATGCTTTTGAAGTCAGCATAAATAACCCAAGGCTTCTTCATCTGGTTCTGAAAGTTCTCAAAGTGGAGGAAGTTTTCGCCTTCTTTGGGCATTTCAACTCGTGCCGGCCTGCCTTTGACTCCCCTGCAATAGAATAGATGATCGGTGAGAACCCTTTCTGAAGAGAAGGGTTGGAGACACCTGTCACAGTGATGCATGCGACGTCCAACATTGAACTCACTGTGTAGAAGTCTGCTCATGCTCTTGATGTAACAATAATGCGAAGTGTGTATGTCTGTGAGCAACATCAGATTAATCCTTCGCAGATTGGGATCCCCTTGCTCACTGACTCTGATTACAGCCACCTTGTTGTTTTTCCAGCCATAAACGTTGATTGCAAGGTTGTTTTGGCGTTCAATCTTATAAATCTGGCTCAATGGCGTTGGAAAATCAACTCCAGTGCAGTCTAGACCATCATCAATGGGATAACTTCCTGGTCTGTCTGAATTCACCTCGGCAGGGAACAATGCCGATCGCAGTGCCCAGCGGAGACACTGGTTGTCTCTGTTCTTTACATTGATGATTGCCTGCTTCGACCTGAGTTTTGCTGGTGTTGGGATAAATGTGCCGCCTCGTATAGGCTTGTAAACCCCAAACTCAAGGTAAACAGTTTTGATTTTATCAACCACCCAACCAGAACCCAATTGCTGCCATCTAGCAATCTCTTCCTTAAAACCATTCACAGTGTCTTCCAGGAATCCTTCCTCTCGCAGCTTGTAGATATGTGTCACAATCAGTGGTTTAACGTTCCAAAAGAAGTGATTCATTTCTCGCCGTCCGTAATTACCTTCCATTGAAAAGTGAACATCGAAGGACAAAGTGACCTTCACTCCGCCAAGCTCTGTGACTTCGCGTGCAATTCTCTGGAGAATGGCCGCCTTATTAGTTATGAAGAATAAATTCAGATCCTTGATTGGGTAATTATCGGGGACATTCATCTTATAACCATGCAGCCAACTACCGAAGTAATCGTGGTTCCTTGGGTTGAAGTCAAGACGTTGAGCCTCCATGTTATATACAGGGGTTTCATTTTCTCCAATTGCTGATCTCGTATCGGATCTCTGTGTCATTGCCATGTGGGCTGGTATATGCGGGGGTGGGGTTTCTTCAATTGGCGGTCTGTCTGTGCCAGGTCAGCATTCACAAGCCATGTGTAGTATAGGGGGTTGGTGCATCCGGGCTCAGCTCCAAAGGCCCGAAAAACCGCTTATTTTGATAACTCCAGAACACCTAAGTTTCCATGCCCCAGGGCGAATGCAATGAGCCCTGGGGCAGCATGGAAACTTAGGTGTTCTGGAGTTCTCAAAATAAGCGGTTTTTCGGGCCTTTGGAGCTGAGCCCGGATCACCAACCCCCTATACTACTAAAACTAGTAATTATAACTAGTAGTTTCCATTGGAAAATGAAGTGCTGCGAGTAAAACTTATGTAGAAGAAGAGTTGTTTTGGGCTATCTCGTTAATTGCATGTACTTTAGATAGTGAACAGATGAGCGACTTGATCTATTTTGCCATTGGATTAACTTGGCTAATATATATGCCGTTCGAACAGGAAAACGCACGGCTACTGAACGGATGAAAAACGGGTGGCCGAGCCGTTTAAAACGGTTTGATGAACGGCTGAAGAAAAAATTTGAACAGATAAAGCTGAACGGCAGAAGAAAAATTTCGAACGGCTGACTGTGAACGCCTGAACGGAAAAATTACTATTTCGAACAACTGGCTCAGTGTGAACGGAGCCTGAACGGCTGAACAGCTAAAGAATCATTTGGAACGGCTCGCGGTTAACGGCAGAAAAAAATTCCGAAGGGCTGGCTGTGAACGCAGTTAAATTAAGTAAATCGCACGCTAATTGTTTACCTTTACCGAGTACTTTATTATATTGTAAGGACGATCAAACTATCTGTTTGTCGCTTTGACTTGAAGGCCAGAGAATGATGAACATGATTGTAAACAAGCGGCCCCGAGTCCCATGTACATTTGTCACGCAAAATTCATGTGTAAAATTCTTTCTGAACTTTATGTTTACTAATTGTTAAAATAAATCTTGAATGAAACTAAATATAATAATCGAAGTTTCGAGAAGTTGAAGACAGCAGGGAAAGTTATGTAGCAAAAAAACAAATTTTACATAGTTAATTGTCGGTAAAAAGAGCACCAAATTTGTATATGTCAAAAGGGTAATTTGAAACCTGAATACAGCATTTCCAAAGATTCTTTTATCCTAGTTTCGCTCGCCAAATTACGGCTGATAAACAGCAAAGGAAGTAACATCACAACAGTACGTCTTAAGACGGGGGTACACATGAACGCCATTTTTCCGCCACTTCACGTAGCTTTAATGGAAAATATCTCGTTCACGTTTCAAGCAATCCAAAAACTCTCTGCTCATCCCGTGAATCTATGTTGTGGGGTGTTTTGTGAATTTTTGGATATGTTTGGGAGGAAATAGATTTTCTCAAAGGATTGGTAAAATTAAGAGAAATAAGAAATATTGAAGATTTAGTGAAGTTTTAAAAATAGAATTTGTAGTTAATAATTAATAGGCGGACACCAAGTTAGTCCACTAGCAACTAAATCATTTTCTTTCTTCTATCCCTTCTTTAAACCTCTTCAAATTTCATTCAAATTCATGTTTACCCCCGCCTTAACAAGAGATTTCGACACTTACAAACCATGGCTGTAAAAATGTTACGGTTAAGTTTTTTTTCGACTTTTTACGCCTAACGGTAAATTTTTTCCAAATTTTACGCCTAACGGCTAAATTTTGGGCCGTTTTACGGCTAACGGTTAACCCCATTGAGACCCTCATTGAAATATAAGAGTGATATAAAATATCAGCGACAAACCGTTCAGTGGTTCCGGATCTCCCAGTTGTAGACCTGGATCAGTACAATAATTACTTTTATCATGTGACCCGTACGGCCCTGCGAACCTTTTCTTTGCAAAACCATTGATAAAAGTCCCGTATGAGGGTCGTACGCATTTGTGCGAGCAGGGCCGGAAAAAGGCGTACGGCGCTGCACATTTCCCTTTCATAAACGGTCGATGCCATTTTCGCGAAACTTAAAAAAAAATTCACCAATTTAAGAATTATTTTTTCTATCAGAAAAAGAAAAATGCAATTAATTACCTAGAATCGAACCCGGAACCTCTGCATGCTAACATCTCTCCTTCACCACTAGACCACTGGGTTGATCAGGCAAACCCCAGAAAAATTTAATTATAAAAAGTGCTTTTCTTAATATATATCAATAACGGGCCACCCTGACCCTAAATCTTACCTAACCGCGAATCTAGCTTAGATCTAATAATCGCTTTACCTAGGCCCAATTTTATCTAATAATGATAGCCTACTTTCGTCCCAATCCAGGCATAAACTATAGAGAAATAGCATCGACCATTTCAAAAGGCTTGGTTACTATTAAATGAATGCTAATGATGGCATCGACCATTTACGAAAGGGAAATCAGCTACGGCGCTACTACAAAAGCGGACGGCCTCGCGCGTTAAAATTTCAAATTAGTTTGTCTTCAAATTGGTCATATGATAAAATACTTATTGAATAAGTTAGGTCGTGCGGGATGGGAAAATGTTTGGCTCTCGGTCATGCCGCACGTACCTCCCACTTTGTCAATAAGTACATAGTAGAAAATCAGAAAACGGCAAACTGATCCTTACGGCAAGGCGACGAAGGAGTAAACAAAAGAATAAAACAAAATATGTATATTCAAACAAATTTGCCCGATATTTCGGTTTGAAAACAAACCTTCTTCAGAGGCTAACAGAAAAATGAAGATAAAACAGCTGACAAAACTAAAAGTTCGTTACAAATAAGAGTTTGAAATTATGAAAATAAAAACAATAGATTGTTATTGGTGTAGGATCGTAGGAGATGTCGTATGTCAATGAGCTTCGTCATGTCTGTTTATTCCTAGAGGAGATAACGTTTTCCCTTTGTGTATCAAATGAGCCTCTCTCGCCTTTCTCACTGCGTCACGGTTGCTGCGTATGCAGGGGCGGATCCAGGAATTTTTGAAAGAGGGGTCCGGGTGCATGATCCCCGGAAAATTTTTCCGATTTTACCCTCTAAAAAGCCATTTCCGGCATTCCTGAGAGTCGAAAAGCGTTTGTTAAGTCCAAAACTTGACAATCAGTCAATTAGTGGAAGTGAAACAACTACGTATAAAACAATTTTATTCTATTATTTTTTATGAACCACATGGGAGACACAAGTCTGATAGGGGGGTCCGGATCCCCCCGACCCTCCCCCTGGATCCGCCACTGGTATGAGTTCAATACGGTGGCCCACAAGGGTCAAGACATAAAAAAGCACTTCGCCATATAATTGTAAAACACGTTGTTGCAAATAAATAAAAGTTGCTGCAAATAAAAAAGTTGCTGCAAATAAAAAAAAATTGCAGCAAATAAAAAACGTTGCTGCAAATAAAAAAGTTGCAGCAAATAAAAAAGTTGCTGCAAATAAAAAAGTTGCTGCAAATAAAAAAAGTTGCAGCAAATAAAAAAGTTGCTGCAAATAAAAATGTCGCAGCAAATAAAAAAGTTGCTGCAAATAAAAACGGCGTTGCTGCAAATAAAAAATGTTGCTGCAAATAAAAAATGTTGCTGCAAATGAAAACGTTGCTGAAAATAAAAAAAGTTACGACAAATAAAAACGTTGCTGCAATTAAAAAAAGTTGCTGCAAATCA
>JAJGOT010000091.1:340000-357500 GCA_022457155.1 Cladopsammia gracilis | reverse complement strand
GCGCCAGCGTGCGTATGTCGAGATATTGAGCACGCGGGAACTTTGGAGAGCACGAAAGAGGCGTAAGAGTTGCACGAGGCGCAGCCGAGTGCAACTCTAGCCTCTTTAGTGCTCTCCAAACTTCCCAAGTGCTCAATATCTCGACATACGCACATCTGCAGCATGAACTAATTGTTTTATAACGTTATCAACGCGGTGTTTCTCGAGGTGTTAGTTTGCTGACGTCATTAGCGTGCTCAATAAGAATATGAAGCACGCTCCCGCTATTAAATTTGATTACGTGAAAATTCTAGCTATGTTATAACATTATTTGAACGAACGTCTTACTTCTCCGATGTTTGTGAGCTGACCGATCCAGCAAAGATCCCACATAGACATCACGGCCTCAGTACAAGCATACAATTCTATCATACCTGATTTACCAGCGGCCCATGCTCTGTCTGGTTGTGATACTGTTCCCACATACTTTGGAATTGGCAAAAGAACTGTCTTGAAGAATCTCGTTGCTGCCCCTAACTCGTTGACGAAGTTGTGTTGTCTTGATGAGCCGTTATCTGATGTCATCGACAAGGCAACAAAGTTTATCGATGCTTGCTACAGTAGCAGAACCGCGGAGAAGATGTCGGATATCAGATACAAACTCTGGGCGACAAAATTTGGAAATGCTGCAACTTCAGCCCACAAGATCCGAACACTGCCGCTTTCTACAGAAGCTTTTGCAGAGAACGTGAAGAGAGCGCATCTTCAGACGTGCATTTGGAAAGCGGCAGTGTCACAAGACATACCCAGTATTGATTCTCTTGAATATGGCTATGTTAGGCATCAGCCTTCAAAGTCTTTGCTTCCAACAACAGTACCAGATGGTGTTACTTTGGCGCCAGACGAAATCATGTCTATGATTAAGTGCAACTGTGAAGGGGCCAACCCATTCAGAACTATGAGGTGCAGCTGCACCCGTCTCAAATTGCCGTGTACTCTGTTTTGCAAATGTAATGGATCACGTGACTGTTTGAACGAACTAACGAATACGTTATCTACACCACAGGAAGACAGCGTGTAATCGTACCAAGTCTAGTGGCGTCACCAGTAGCCAGTAACGGTATCACAATGCCATTGTAAAAAAACATGAATCAAAGAAGCGAAGCACACTAATCAAAAGCGGAAAATTTTCACATTAATTTAAAATGTCAGTAAGGTCATCACATATCTACTGCCTACGTCATCACGCAGGTAATATGGCGTCATAAAAGCGGCCACGCCCTCTAACAGAAGAGCGATTTCCGATGTTTAACTTTGTTTTCAGTTTACTTTCTAAAAACAATGACCAATGCATCTTATGATAACAAAAACAATTCAAGAAATGGAATTTTAGGAATCTGATACCCCTATGACATCACCAAACATGCTTCCCAACCCCACCCCCCCCCCCCCCCCCGTAATTCAAGATGCTTAATAGTACCGGACTTTCATCACTCAGATTGTTGCTGAAGAGCCTGTTTTTTTTATAAGAATTCACTAAAAAAGATTGTATCGAAGTAAGTGCAAGGTATGTCACCCTCGCTGCCGGACTATATTGACATCAGGCGAATGTTCACGTGCAAAGCAGGCAACAGTTGGCGGCTTCACACATCTGACCTATTTCTGTTCACTCAACAAAACTTTACCACTGAGTACTTTTTGACGTAAAGAAGAAGAATTCTTAAAATACTAGTGTGCTGGTACTGAAAGAGCGATTCGTGAACGCTTCACAGAACACAGACAAGGGAGAAACAACCCACGTCACGCCAACTCCACAGCAGCGGTCCCTACACATTCCAACTTGCCAGGCCACTTTTCCGCGGACATGAGACTCATCCCGCTTGAACTGCAGCCTACCACCAATGCTTCCCGTCGAAAAGCACGTAAGGCCTTTTTAATTCATAGAGGGAACACTTTATCACCAGAAGGCATTAACCGAAGGAACGAACGCTAAACTCAGTTTTGTATCATACACTATATATTATTTTTATCTTATGTTTACAAGTGCCCTGTCTACATGTCTTGTATTAGCCAATCATTTATAACCATGTATTTTTCAAATTTTGCATTTTCTAGTCGAGGGTTAGGTATCAAAATAGGTGGGAACATAATCACAAGTTATGGCCAGTTTTTTTACGGGATTTCCGGAGTTAATGACGAAACGACGGCCCCAGTGAAATGAGCAACTTGTTTCAGTAATCAGTGTAATGTCAACTAAAAAGTCCTGCACAGAAATTTGATGCATCTAATATGAAGGCTTATTATATCCTGGCAATTTGCATCTTATAATTTTTATTATTCACAAAAGCCGGGGTCCGCGGAGCAAAACGCGTACGAGAGGAGAGGGTTCGAAGGTGTGCAGAATCTTTTTCAAAGGAGCCTTTGATTTATTTTCATTTTAAGTGGGTTCCAGGGTGTTCCGGTTAGTTCCGAGGGTGTTCCGGTTAGGTTCCGAGGGTGTTCCCGGGATGTTCTGGAGTGTAAAAACAAAACAAATGAATTCAAAAATTGAATTCCCAAGGATGCGTGACACTTATAAGCAAGAATTTGAAATAGAAATAAACATATTTGAAAAATAAAATAAAATGTTTTAAGAAAGTGTCAAGTAAATTTCTAGCAACGACGTTTCGGGCTTAGCCCTTCATCAGGTTGATGACCGTTGTTTTGAACGCGACTTGTTTTATTTGAAAAGTTGTGATAGCGCGCGCTAAGCAAATAGTGTATGAGCGCGCGCAGTTCAGAGGAAATGGAAAACCGTGTTGAGCCCATGCGGTTGCATGGTGCCCAACTTAAAGATGGTTTCCATTTCCACTTGTTTCCTTTTGAGGTTGGTGCCGGTACATAACCTCAGTCCCCTAACGACAACGTCCGACAGTGAGTGGCCAGTAGAATTAAAATATTCGCCAACTGGGAAACCGGGAGTGTTTTTTTGAACGCTTCGAAAGTGTTCGCCAAAGCGTTCACGCAGACTGCGACCGGTTTCCCCGATGTATAATCGGGAGCATCGACGGCAGGAGATACAATATACCACGTTCTCTGATTGGCATGTAAAATGTTCACGGATCGTAATTGAAACATTTGGGCCACGGAGGTGGATGTCCGACGTGATGTATTGACAGGTACGGCACCGGGGACGTAGACAAGCGAAGGTACCAGGCTGTTCGGCGGGGCAGTGGTCATCAGAATGCACCAGGATGTCTCTCAAATTTCGGTCGCGTCGAGAAGAGACGACCGGCCGATGTGGGAAGATGTCCCTGGTCTCGGGATCACGGGATAAGATATCAAAGTTATCCAGGAGGATCCGCTTGATGCGACCGTTAAGGGGATGGTGTGTTAATACCAGGGGAATCTTGTCTTGGATGTTGTCCCGCATGCGTGTGACCAGCGCATCATTTCTAAGAATTGAGTCAACTCTGTTGAGATCGTTGTTCAGAGAGATAGAGGGGTACCCACGTGCTTCAAAGAAGCCGATCATTTCTCTGGACTTAGAAATGAAATCGCCATCCTCTGAGCAAAGACGGCGAAGGCGGAGAAGTTGGCTGTAGGGAATGCTTTTCTTGCAGTGTTGAGGATGGGATGACTGGTAGCGAAGATAGCTGTGTGTGTCAGTTTCCTTGCAGTGAACAGTGGTTTGAATCGTGTTCTGGAGTGTTCCGAGGTTTTCCGGGGGTGTTCTGGGATGTTCCTGTGGTGTTCCCAGAGGTGTCACGGGGATGTTCCGGATAGGTTTCGGGGTGTTCCGGGTCGATTCCTGGTTTTACAGACAGGCGGAAAAACCTGCGTTGTTTTGTAATAGCGTTACTTGATTTGGCATCCAACAGATAATCTACAGCATGGTTGCTGTTTTGTAAATATCACGGATCTTTACGTTAACTATCCACACGCGGGAATGTAACAAAGATTCAAACCGTGCGTGACTTGGTGAAGGATGACCTACGCACGCCATAGCGCATTTATTGTCTACGTCAACAACCATGTTGTGTTGACTACAGGTTTTAAATTTGGCCAATCAGAAGGTATACCAGACTCTAGTATACCGCCACGAGGCCATTCTCGTCTCCAGAGCTGCTTGACCCTCTTAACCGCTGGAGCCTGAGTACGAGGGTCAAGGGCCACAAACTTACAGCGGTTTCCATTAAAACACGCGACCCATCGTTCTTCATCCCCGAAGGTCAAACTTGAGTTTGGTGGACGTCAATCAAAGAAAAGCCATTAACATTGTTTTTTAAATTCCGACTCGATTCCGAACAATTTTACCAATAAGAAATAGCAAACATTTTAAAACAACAAATTTCAAAGTCAATTACAGTTTTAAAGAGAAGATTTCATTCAACATGATAAAATCTAGCGCTTCGTGCAGTTGCGGCTTCACGAGTTGTGATCCGCTTACTATGAATCATGCAGCACTGAGTTATAAATTATCACGTGCAGTGAAATTTAAAATTTTATTCTAAAAATACGGTTTCTACAAACAGCAGCTTTTCTTTTTGTTTAAACTGGCTTGGAAATCGAGTTTGATTAAATTTTTTAAAATTGACGATTTTTTAGCTCTGTTTGCTTGAAATCTTGTCGGAGTCTAAAATAGTTTTTACGGCTTTTCTTTTGATCGACGTCCACTAAAACTCAACTTTACCCGACTGTTTTGAAGGCGGTAGGTCGCGTGTTATTGGAAACCGCTGTAATTCCTGAAACGGCTACTTTGCTTTAGACTGCTGAAATAATTTGTAGTGGCAGATAAATTCTAAAATCTTGACACCCTACTCTTTAGCTGAAAGGGAATAGATGGGGTGGGGTGAAACACGAGAATTTACAGAAGTTTTATCGACTGAGCCGATAAGGTAAATTTGAATCTTTTTACGGTGGTCAATTTTCCTTATCAGGCTACGTCTACACTATAACGGATAGCTTATCATGTCGACATCAAAAATACTCCGTCCTGGTGTGAACAGAAACGACCCAGAACTGGATATTTACTTCTTTTTTAGTGGGTTTCAATCCTCGCTTCTAGTTGTTGACTTCCGTTACGGTTCGGTTCGATTGCCTGTTCACACTGCCCCAGAGAGTGGCACGAGAATCTATCCGATATGTGACGATTCACTTTCACGAGCGCCGCGTCGCAGCGGCGCTTCGGAACAAAAATCGTTCCGAAACTATCGTTTCATGTGTGAACGAAAGGCCTATCCGGTATGGTTTTCGTGCCGGCGCAAGAGCTATCCAGTATAGTGTAGACACCTCAGACTCTGTCGATAAAACTAAATTCTCGATGACAATAGTGTTCGCTGACTACGTTAGCACAACACAAAAATAGAGAATACAACTTGTCCAGAAGTGTTTATTTGCTTCAAGTGCCCATAACCCATTTTTTTTTTTATTTTCTCCCCTGAATCGAAATGTCACCCAAGAATCTTAGAATTTGCATCCAACGAGATTGTTTCATATTTGTTTCATCATCTTCAAAATCCAATATTTTGTGGCCTTCTCGCCCGCTGATTTAGGCCGACAGGCTCACATTGTGACGTAGATTCAGGAACGCGTGTTGTTTGGCATTGTCATCGACAGAAAGCTACAGAAGAAAGGTTTAATTAGTGAATCGGAAAGTGACAATGTTGAAGAACTAAGCAGTCAACATCTTCCAAGTGGCAAGTTCGTCAGCTGGGAAGTTCCAAGTCTGAAGTCACGTGTTCCTTAATGTACGTCACAGCTCCTTTGCAGAGAGGACTACAGACTTTCTCAAAGTCCTTTCCAATACTAGTTTCAATTCAGGTGAGAAAGTATAAAAATGTGGGTTATGTGTGGTTAATAAAGTTTAAGAGGTTCGACTTATCGAGGGTCAGTTTTTCTCACGGGAGCCCAAAAGTGGTTCTAGCTTGCGGGGAGTTTAGAGTTGTCGAGTATTTGAGAAATCAGGGGTAAAATTGCAGTGTTCGAGTGAAGCAAATCCAGGGGTACCAACTTTGCCTCGACTTATCGGGATTCCGCTGTAGTTCCAAGGGAACAGATCAGGACTCGAAACTCCTGGTAGATTAAGAACATGTAGGCTAAAATGTGTCAACCCCAACCCCAACCCCAACAACCCCAACATATGACCTGTTCTACCGTTACTGAGCGAATCCAAAAACCGTGAACATTTTGATTTGATTTTGACATTTCCCATTGTCCAGCAACCAATCAGAAGCGACTTCAAAACGCAAGAAACCCAAACAAACGGTTAGTCACGAAACCACGTTTCAGCTGACGCTTCTCGGTTTCCCTGCAAAAGAATCGGCGCTGCCTCTGCTCTGTTTGCCTCTGAAACGGGTTCTTATTCGGAAAAATCAGTTCAAATGAAGGTTTGTCTGACAACCGAAATCTGCCTGTTACTGTACAAGAAATGTCTTACTATAAAGATCTATAAAGGACTTGTTGTCGGTTTAAGGACCAACCCCATATCGTATTAATATTTTGACCAACAAAAAGCACTTCTAACCTTAAAAAAGGAACTTATATTGAACCCTGTTTCTCCCAGGGCAAATTCTCGAGTTGGTGACCATCAGTACTTTGCGTTTTGGCACTCTTGGGAGTTAAAGAACCTAAGTATCCTATTTTTTCGGCAGAAACAAATTTTATAAGAACATTTTCAGGCTAACTTGGAAAAATGCTGGTGTTGTATGCAGGTGTTTGCTCTATCTTCCTCTGTTCTCAGACCTATTCTTTCCATTAAAATAAATAAATAAATAAATAAATAAATAAATAAATAAGAACTTCAGTTTTAAATAAAATCCTTTCTCAAGAATTTCCTTCTCCAAGTCTACACTTGGACAATATTTTGACCCTGTGATAAACTTCAGTCAGTCAGTCAGTCAGTCAGTCAGTCAGTCAGTCAATAATTTAATCACCCAACTGGTTAAGGAATAAACAAAACAATCATGCATAGCAATAAAACAGACGACAATAACCTAATGGACAATTATCTATTGTTTATCGTATCAAGCCCATTGTTACCCGAACTCCTTTCAGTACAAAATACAAAGAAATGTCACATACATTTTCCCGGATTTAAAACATGTCATTTGATATTTCATTACAATATAATTAGGCTAACACTTTCTAGCAAATCAGTTAAGAAACTGAAAGATCCTGTCCTTTATGACTTTGTGTTGGATTTTTTAAATGGAGAAAATTTTCATACATGTAGATTTTTTCGTTGCAGGTTATTTTTCTGGTATCGTATTTTCGTGGATCGTTGCGGAACCCGCAAAATTCATGAAAATTAGATGCCGCAAAAATTTCATGCTACGCAGTATTATACTCACCAGCTCTCCCATAATTGCTTATTATTTCACTTATGACTGCATGCTCCTTCAAAAATTTAAAAATCTCCAAGCTAGTGTTAATTTCCAGTCAAACAATTTGTTCCCTCATGATCTTTGGTAAGACAAACAAAAAAATGTAAAAAGGTAATAAGGCTTCACTCCTGTTTGATTTGTTGAATGTCAGTTAAGAATTCACTGATACTAAAAACATTGTCATGTTGCTCGAAAGTAAATGTCCCTTTCTTGTGTATTCGTTTGTGTTCCTTTAGATGCCCTAATTGAGTAAAACACTTGCCACATTGATCACATTCAAAAGGTTTCTCTCCACTGTGTGTTCGTTTGTGTACCTGTAGACTTCCTGCTTGAGTAAAACACTTGCCACATTGATCACATTCAAAAGGTTTCTCTCCATTGTGTGTTCGTTTGTGTCCCTTTAGACTTCCTGCATGAGTAAAGTGCTTGCCACATTGATCACATTCAAAAGGTTTCTCTCCACTGTGTGTTCGTTTGTGTACCTTCAGGTTTCCTGCTACAGCAAAACACTTGCCACATTGATCACATTCAAAAGGTTTCTCTCCATTGTGTGTTCGTTTGTGTTCCTTTAGATGTCCTGTTTGAATAAAACACTTGCCACATTGATCACATTCAAAAGGCTTCTCTTCACTGTGTGTTCGTTTGCGTTCCTTAAGACTTCTTGCTGGAGTAAAACACTTGCCACATTGATCACATTCAAAAGGTTTCTCTCCACTGTGTGTTCGTTTGTGTCCCTGTAGATGCCCTACTTGAGTAAAACACTTGCCACATTGATCACATTCAAAAGGTTTCTCTCCACTGTGTGTTCGCTTGTGTACCTTTAGATTTCCTGCTAGAGAAAAACACTTGCCACATTGGTCACATTCATAAGGCTTTTCTTTATTGTGGATTCTTTTATGTTCCCTTAGACTTCCTGCTAGAGTAAAACACTTGCCACATTGATCACATTCAAAAGGTTTCTCTCCGCTGTGTGTTCGTTTGTGTCCCTTTAGACTTCTTGCTAGAGTAAAAGACTTGCCACATTGATCACATTCAAAAGGTTTCTCTCCACTGTGTGTTCGTTTGTGTTCCTTTAGTTTTACTGCTCTAGTAAAACACTTGCCACATTGGTCACATTCAAAAGGTTTCTCTCCACTGTGTGTTAGTTTGTGTGCCTTTAGATTTCCAGCTTGAGTAAAACACTTGCCACATTCGTCACATTCATAAGATTTCTCCCCATTGTGTATTCTTTTATGTTTCTTTAGACTTCCTGTTACAGTAAAGCACTTGCCACATTGATCACATTCAAAAGGTTTCTCTCCACTGTGTGTTTGTTTGTGTGCCTTTAGATTTCCTGCTTGAGTAAAACACTTGCCACATTGGTCACATTCAAAAGGTTTCTCTCCACTGTGTGTTCGTTTGTGTTTCTTAAGATGTCCTGCTTGAGTAAAACACTTGCTACATTGGTCACATTCAAAAGGTTTTTCTCCACTGTGTGTTCGTTTGTGTTCCTTTAGAATTCCTACTCGAGTAAAACATTTGCCACAGTGGTCACATTCAAAAGGTTTCTCTCCACTGTGTGCAATCTTGTGCAACTTCAGGCTCCCTGCCATTTTATCACACTGACTGCACTGGTTTGACCACCTTTTGACCATCTGCCCAATTCATACATTTGCCACAGTTTTTACATTTTAAAGTCATCTTTCCCTGAATAGATATTCCTAAATTTGTCGCACAGTCCCATTGGAATTTGCATCCATTATGGAACATTATCTGCATGTTCTTCAATTTTGAGCATTAATCTGAAAAACAAGCAAATGGAAGACGTTACGTTATTTCCAAACACTGGTGAGAATGTCCAAGTAAAAAATTGAAAAAAGTGTAATAAAATTCTTAACAGTCCAAAATCATGCTTTACAAACTAACTAAGCTACATGCACCTTGGGGAATGTGTAGGAGGTTGCTAAGGTACTACAGAGAAAATATCCCATTTGTTTATGTTTGGCAACCTGTTCTTCCAACTACAGTGTATATTACCACTATCTATGATGACCTGGTGATTCAGCAAAAAACAAGCAGGTAAATTGAAATCCACACTACCATTCTAGTTTAGTTCATTTGACACCAGTGCTAGTGAGTCAAAATGCCAGGGCATGACCCTAACATTTCTGGGAGTGGATGGGTCACAATAGTTTCAGTTACTTCATGCAATGGAAACTGAGGCCATGTCCACACCAACCAGTTTTCATTTGAAAAAGACGTTTTCGTATCAGAAATACACTAAATGAACTAAGCTCTTTCGTTTAAAATGCATAAAATTTTATTAGTTTTGGCCTACCATTCATATTGTTTAGACCACTGTCATCATTTTCAAAAAGAAAGGGTTTTTTTTTCTCAAATTCACTCACTTTGGAGATACCCAACTTGCAGAGTCTCCTTCCATCTTCCCAGGAAAATCAATTTTATTTCTCTTGGAAGATCACAGGGGACTCTGGAGAGCATTTTCAAGAAAATCCACTTTCAAGAAAATCGAAAACACTGTGCATTAGTTACGCTTAGGACTGGTTCAACATCGTCACTTTGGGATACGACCAAAAAACAACAAAGTCATGCAATGTGTATGATAAGATAGTTTCAAGGCAACACATCAGGACTCGAAACTCTTAGTTGATAAAGAACATGTAGACTAAAATTTGTCCAACATATAAGAGCCTGTTTAGCCTGAACACTGAAACAGGTTCTTATTAAGAAAAATGTGACAGTTAACAGACCTGCACTAGAAATGTCATGTTATAAAGGACTTGTTGTGGGTTTAAATAAATCATAAGACCCAGAACAGTATCTCTGTTTGTTTGAAATGTAGTCACAACAGGTATAATGCACATTTCTGACACTGAGCCTAAAAACCACACCCATATTGAATTAGTTTTCTGACAAGCAAAAAGCACTTAAACCTATTTAAGGTCCTAAATATCCTAATTTCTTAGTAGACACCAATAATTTTTATCTAAAGACCTTTTAGACTAACTTGGAAAAATACTGCTTCTGTTCTCAGACCTTCCCTTTCCATAATACATGTAAATAAATAGATTGACTGGTAGTAATCATAGATTATAGTGCGTCTCCTTATACCGTAGCACCTCGTCTTGACCTACGTAGTACATCAGTTTCAGCCACTGGTGGAAGGGGCTGTGTCACGAGATATGTCACGCAGGCAAAAACGTCGGGCCGACGTCAAACAAATTCACGCTGTCGCCATGACCGAGACAGAAGGACAGAAGGACAGAAGGACAGAATTCTCGATTCTACATGATTAGTAGACTGCCTGCCGGCAGCAATTACGATTTTTAACGTACCAAGAAGCGATAGAAAAATCTGACCCCAGTTCATTACACTTTGCATATTCACAAGTTACAGTAAAAAGGCCAACCCTCACTAAGAAGGAGCGTCTGCTGATTGTGGTCAAAGTGGAGCAACCGGAAATATCTACAACTGCTCTTCATAACAAACGCAATTGCCTTAATTGCAGAATAGAGTGTTTTCACTCACGTGGTCTGCAGCTATGCTAATTTATTTGAACAAAACAAAGTGTTCGCATTAGAAAAGAGTTCCATCCCCACAGGATTAGCTTGAGACACCAATATGGCCACCGTTTTATTGTTTTGGGACACCAACATGGCCGCCGTGACGTCATGTGAAAACACTCCATACCAGGCCCACCCTTACCAAATCAAATGTGTCATGATGGGTCATAAGTATACTTTTTTGTATACCATGAGTATACATGTACACCAACTCTGCACTTGAAACAGCTGTTTAGTTTTGAGCATACTTTTCGTATACTTGTTGCAAATGGAACCTTTGAGCATTGTAACTGTTGTATACTATTTGTATACCATGTAAATTCCAACTATACAAAAAGTATACACCAAAAGCTATCCATTAGCACCTTACAACATTTGTTGTAAACAAAAGGTATACACCCAAAACTACATGTGTTCCATATGCTATTTGTTGTATACAAACAGTATACACCCAAAACTACACATGTTCCTCAAGGCATTTGTTGTATACAAAAAGTATATACAAAATGTGAGTTTCTGCACTTATTTGCATCTCAATGAATAAGATTAGTACCTATTGTTATTTGCCTCGTTCTGAAAAAGAAACCTACACATGGAAATAAATGGACCGGGTATTCTGCAATCGCCTCATCTCTACAAGTCTCCTGGCCTATACAATCAATGAAAATCAATCATCGGAAACCCAGTTGATCAATCGATATCAATCAGTTAACTGAAATTGATTGGCATCAGCCAATCGATGACCAATCGATAGTCACACAAAAATTATCATTAATTACATTGATTGTCATCGACCATTTGGCAGGATCACAGCTTGTTTTGCCTGGTTTCGACCAGTTATTCATGCGCTTTTTCTGGCTGTTTTAATTTCTGTACACCAGGAACCGCGCAGAGGGAGGGGCTGGGGGGGGGGGGGGGGGCTTTAGCCCCCCCACTTTTTTGCAAAAATAAAAATAAATTAAACAAAAAATAATTTAACAAAAGTAACGGAGTGAAAAATTATAAAAAATCGTTAATTCGAAAGTGACCAGAGTTACTGGCAAAGACAAACGTGCAGATAAATAGACAGAATGAAGCATTAGTCGTTACAATTGTAAAATATTTTTCGCTTCTAGCAGACCTAGCAGAGGTAAACTTCTTTTAAATGGAATGGACAGGCTTTCCACCATTGACATCGCAAACGAATTTACCGACCGCAACACAAACAGAAAGCGTAATTTTGGCACTTTTCGAGTAAATGATGTACAGTAACTTTAATATCATTCACTAAATTATTTTCAGTTACCGTTTTGTTTTGCCGTGTAAATATTTTGAATGAATAATTAAACAATTATTGAACTCGGCTTTCGTATGACATGAAGATATACAGATCTCGGAGGGTGTTATCCATCGGGCTCAAGCCTCCGGCTTTGGCGGATAACCCCCTCGATCTGCATAACTCTTCATATCATACTCAGCCTCATGCAATAATTGCTGAGTAATTATACAGTGTTGAGTTCAAGGCAGCTCAAGCAAAATCGTTGGATTTCTGGCTTATTTATAGTAATTAAAGGTTGATATCAGTAGCATAACATAACAATCTATGATATTTCAATTTAGTGATGGTGAATTTTCAGACCCGATAGCAACATCACTGAAGATGTGGAAAAAAATCAATAGTTTTATCGTTATAATAGCATTCTCTGTCACTTTAGAGAAATTGAATAGAAATCCACAAGCATGCCCCCCCCCCCCCCCCGCCCACACAAAAAAATTTCCTTCACGCATTCTTCTTTAGCCCCCCACATGAAAACTTGCTGCACGGTCCCTGTACACGTCAGAAAGCCGTGGAGATTAGAGTGCCCAAAACCAAGCTACAGTGGTCAATGAGAATATCATGGAGGTCAACGTTCGAGGGTGTATCGTCAAGGGATACCAAGAGTGACAATCGATGACAATCAATCAAATTAAAAGTCACAAAATTCTATTTCATCGATTGGTCATCGATTTCCAATGTCAATCAATTAATTGACATCGATTGTTATCGCTTGTTATCAATCCGGGGGGGGGGGGGGTACTCCCATATATGAGCTATATAGGTATGTGCCGCTGTGAAGGGTATGGTTTTCAGGCAGTTTAGTCTAGGATTATGGTGTTCCATCTCTGCCAAAAATCAAACTTGTAACTCAACATCCAACTTTACCATTGTCAACATCGGACTTTAAAGTCAACATAGAACTTCACAGTTATCAACATCGGACATTACAGTTGTCAACATCGAACTATTGACTCAACATCGGACTTTACAGTTCTCAACATCGGACTATTGACTCAACATTCAACTGTACAGTTGTGTCCACAGTTGTCAACATCGAACTACTGACTCAACTTCCGACATTACAATTATCGACATCAGACTATGGACTCAACATCCAACTGTACAGTTATCGACATTGGACTGTTGACTTAACATCCAACTTTACTGTTATCGACATCGGACTTTGTCACGTCAACAAAACAAAATGTTAGACTTTGCGAAATGCCATGTTCGTCTTCATAAAGTTTGATGTTGAGTTCTCTACGTGCGTACCAAATCTGCCAATAATTATGGGATTGCCAGAATGACGTCACTATGGCAAAGCCTTGCTCTCATATGAAAAAAAAAAGATGGCGGACCTGAGGAGTGTTATTCGCACGCTGAATGATCTAGTCTCAAGAATTGATGCACTCTCCGGGACGATGTATCTGAAATTGGGGTTATTGTTGTGTGACTCGATTTCTTAAATAGAATGCTGATCAACCTCGACGTTGAGAAGGACATTATTGATACCATCGGTACTCTTCATTCAACTGCTGCAGCTATGGAGAGCTCCGCGAATGCAAGTGGAGGATGCTATCCTCCGTGTTTTGCATCAGGTCAGCATGGTAGGCCATCATTTGAGATCTGCAGGGGCCATCTCGCATTTTTATTGGAACATGGTTTCAAAGTACAGGAAATAAGTTGTATTCTTCGAGTCGGAAAGCGAACAGTGGAAAGAAGGATGGCTGTCTTTGGTCTTAGTATTACTGGTAAGTAAGAAAACACGGCGGCCAGTGAGGCCTGTGCATGAATAATTTTAAACATTGTTTAAGTACTACTAAGTACACGCAGGTGATGAATTCGCAGGCCACATTGTGATGATTGCCTTGCAAGTTGTAAGAGCATGGTTTCAATTCGATTTAGGGATGGACCATTTTATTTTTCATTTAAATTTTTTGGGGGGCGGGGGGGGGGGGGGAGTTGGGCAATTTTCTTAACATGAATTTTTTTTTCTGTCTTGAAGCTGTGCAACAATTTTTTTCCTGGATTGTTCCAATTTGTTTTTATTTTGGCTCGTGCATGTGAATTATTTTTTTACAACATTTGCTGTGCATGTTGGGATTTTATTTCGGAAATTGCCCAACCAACCACCCCTTCTCCCCACCCCCCCCCCCCTGTCAAAGAAAAATCATTATAAAATGGTCCATCTCTATATTGAATCGAAACCATGCTCTTACAACTTGCAAAGCAATCATCACAATTTTGGCCAGCAAATTCATCACCTGCACGTACGTAGCAGTACTTAAACAATGTGAAAAATACAATAATTATCCATATACGCACTTCCATCACCGACCGCAGTGTTTTCTTACTTACCAGTAAGAAATTAATTAACAATTATTGGATGAGGTTGAGCATGATAGCGATAATTATCAAGGCCAAAGTTTGTGTTATCTGCCGAAGCCGAAGGCTGAGGCGGATAACACAAACTGAGGCCTTGATAATTATTGCTATCATGCGAAAATCGAATCCAATAATTGTTTTATTATGCATATTCCTGAGCTGCACTTGTAAAGACAAGAGCGCGCACAAAAAAAGTGATCAATGCACAGCAGTCAACTTGAAAGTAAACAACTAACTTCACTTCTGCATGCATAAAACTATTGTCTGTAGGTATGACGTCACTTCTGCATGCATAAAACTATTGTCTGTAGGTATGACGTCACTTCTGCATGCATAAAACTATTGTCTGTAGGTATGACGTAACAGAAACAGCAAGCAATAATTAGCTGCGTGCTTATAGCCAATCAAAATCGAGCTAGTGACACCAATGTATAATAATACTAATTCACTGCTAATTCTTGAGACTGGATCATTCAACATGTGAATAACACTGCTCAAGTATGCCATCTTTCTTCACACGAGAGTGAGGCCAGTATTTTTTATGGGGGGTGGCTACGGGTATATGCCTAAGTCTATAAAATGTTTCATTGTTGCAATTAAAAAGAAAACTGTTAAAACCAAAGGTCTAAAGGGGGTGGCTAGCCACCCGATCCACCCCCCTGTATCCGCCCCTGTGACGTCATTTTGTAAGTAAGTAAAGTCACACACCCGAGCCAGAAGGCTCATAACAGCCGGAGCTTAAACCCGGTTTCTATAGCATGAAGCAACTAGGAATATTGCTACTACCCCCTGGATGGGATGCTAGTCCATCGCAGGGTTACCCCCAACATTTTGTCGCCGGTACCAACTTAATAAACCTGGGTGGAGAGAGACAGTGTGGAGTCAAGTTTCTTGTCTAAGGAAACAGCACGACGGCAGAGACCAGGCTTCGAACCACCGACCTTCAGGTTGAAAGTCCGACACACTAACCACTACACCACCGTGCCGCCCCAGCGTCATTCTGGCAATCCCATAATTATTGGTGGATTTGGTACGCACATAGAGAACTCAACATCGAGGAACTTTACGAAGACGAACATGGCATTTCGCAAACTCTAACATTTTGTTTTGTTGACGTGACAAAGTCTGATGTCGATAACTGTAAAGTTGGATGTTAAGTCAACAGTCCGATACCGATAACTGTACAGTTGGATGTTGAGTCAATAGTCTGATGTCGATAATTGTAATGTCGGATGTTGAGTCAATAGTTTGATGTTGACAACTGTACAGTTGGATGTTGAGTCAATAGTCCAATGTTGACAACTGTAAAGTCTGATGTTGAGCCAATAGTCTGATGTTGATAACTGTAATGTTGGATGTTGAGTCAATAGTTCGATGTTCGATCATGTCCTGTTTTAATACCTGACCCCTGAGACACAGCGTGACAGAAGGCGGTGATCGAGAAGCAGCATGAAACTGAGAAGGATGCATAAATCACTGATAAGACGTAAAATGATTTGACATGAAAATGAATCACTTTTACTGGAAGAAAAGAGTAGTTTCTGATTTCTGCTTGTGTTTATTTGAGCTTCCAATTACAGTGTAAAATCGGTAAAATAAAGTCTTGACATAGCGGATCCTGCTTCGTTAATTTAATTCGTTTTTTAACCCGTGAATATACGCACATGCGTAATGAACGGGTTATCGGTAACGGCGACAGATATGCAAATGAGCACTTGCTCACTCCTTCCATCAGCTGTAAACTTAGTGACGTAATGCTTTTGTTACGAATGCGTTTTGTAACAAGAACAGCGTGAATCCAGTGATAACAATCACTAAATTGGTGTAAACGAATATAAACAACAATAAGCTTAAAGATGTTTTGCATTTGGAGTCTTTAATGCAACGTTAAAATCAATCTAAAAGGAATTTTCAACTGAGACACGCGTTTTGATTCTTATCTAGCTTCAAGTAATAAAATTTAACACATCTCAAGACAGAGGTCACAGTGGTTGAGTGGTGTAAACCGCGGACTTACAGCCGAAAGGCCCAGGTTCGAATCTTGCTCGGGCCGTTCTTTTTTTTTTTCTTTTTTTTTCTTTCTACTTCGGACTGAACATTATGAAAGTGATGTACTGTATTTTTACTTTTTGCGTTTGTCAAAACTCCTTACGTTTAATTTTAAAAAAATATTGAACCGTGATAGAGTGAAAACATAAGCTTACCGCAATATTGCGTTACGCTAGCATTTCAAATTCACGGGTTGGCTCTAAGGAGCCTTTGATTTTTATATTTCGATACTTGTCGATCAAAATCGAACTGTAACATTGAAAATCGATCAAAATCGATAATCACAGGAAATTAGATGATCGACTTTTATCGACTTCCGATATTTGTCGATTGATTAGTATCGAATTCAATCGACAACGATCGATTTTTATCGACAATCGAAATTATCGACATGTTTAATACGCCCTGGTACAACGTAGTACACACGGAATGCAGACTGAAAACCTCTTTACATCGAAGGAAATATAACGACTAAATTTAAATGTACCTGAGACAATTACTTAACACCCTTTTAACATATTCTCATGTACTTTTCTTACCTAAACTGAAGCAAAACAGTTGATAAAGTGAGCTGCAAAGACTTCAAAACCACGAACATACGACGGCCATTGAACACTAGTGCCCAGTCTGTAAAACGATGTTGCTTGTCACGCAATGCATTACTCTCGAACTTGGAGCCGGGCCGCAGGGCGGGGGCCCCGAGACTGAAGGAAGTTGAAAGTGATCTACAGTGGAACCCCGATACAACGATCCTCGATATAGCGATATCCCCGGTATAACGATGAATATACTATTCCCGGCAAAAGTTACAGTATAAATATAAATATAAAACTTTATTGAATCTCCCAATCAGGGTTTTTCAA